>VMBQ01000531.1:146874-173621 GCA_007657795.1 Dreissena rostriformis | reverse complement strand
GAACGAACGAACGAACGAACGAACGAACGAACGAACGAACGAACGAACGAACGCACGAACGAACGAACGAACGAACGAACAAACGGAGGGCTAAATGAATAAATAAATAAATCAATAAATAAATAAAAAAAAATAAAAAATGAATGAATGAATGAATGACTGTATGAACGAGCGAGCGAGCAAGCGAGTGAGTGAGTAAGTGAGTGAGTAAGTGAGTGAGTGAAAAAAGGAAGAAAGGAAGAAAGGAACGAACGAACGAACGCACGAACAAACGGTCGGACGGAGGACTGAATGAATAAATGAATAAATGAATAAATGAAAGAACGAACAAACGAACAAACAAGCAAACGAACAAAAGATGAACCAACAACCCAATGAACAAACGCACGAACGCACAAACAAACGCACGAACGGATGAATTAATGAATGAATTCATAAATGAAACCCTGTTCTGTTCACAATTCTTGTTTGTTAATATTTTTGGTATTGCATTTTTAAATATAATTTAACTACAAACACATCCCTAGTGTTTTCAAAAGTATTAATCTATCGTACATTTCTCAGGTATGACAAATACACCACACGGTAACAAGATTCACTTCAGTATGTATTATATTAAATCTTAAAATGTTCCGAACTCCTTGAATAAAATAAATACTTATTACCAATATTTCAATTCTTTATTGAGTTCAAGACCTTAAGAGGAGTTTTCTTTCATTATTTTAAATAAATAAACGAGAAGATCGTGATACAGTAGACTAATCCGTTTTACCTCTTAATCTATAAATAAACTGTTTATTTATCGATCTTTGAACCAGGTTATCTAGAGGCTTACCCCATCCCAAATGGTATGATGGTAATACCATTGCCTGTCCGTACAGCGTAACTCCGTTAACCTAAGGCCTGTTGAACAGTCTAACTCGAGTCGTATCTAGTCGTATCGGGTGAATTGGCTTATTATATCTTGTGTGGCAGAAGAAATACTAAATGTTAATTGATCAATTATTAATAATGTATTTCCAGATTTAAAACGATGGAAAAGTAGTATTAACCCTTTCCGACTCAAAAGCGAAGTGACAATGGCTTTTGCAACCAGCATAAAACCAGAGCAGCCTGCGAGTATAGGTGTTATGCCGTTTGCTGCTCATCAGTATCTTAGGGTTGGAAATGAAGAATTTAAAACTTAAATCTAGTAAGAAAGTTCCTCAATTAATTTTTATTTTCTATGCGACTTCAAACGAGTCAAAATACGTATTTGAGTGGTAAAGGGTTAAGCATTCCTTTCATTCTTTCTCGAACTCGACAACATAAAATCCTGGTTGCGATAAATTATGCATTTGTAATTATTTAAAAGGAGCAGCGATTTCCTGTTTGTGTCAGCAATGTTTAGCGAAATTATGTTGAGGAGCTCTTTGCCAGTATAGTGTTAGTTACATTGCCTGCCCAGCATGTCGTTTCCACCGTCCCAGGGGTTCACACTCCTAGGTAGTTATATGACTTTTCTCGCGTTTTGTTAACGAAACCAGCGTTTGCAGGACTTTTAATCTTACATTGTTGCAGCTTCAGGCAGTGGTTATTTTAATTGTTACACCACCTGCAAGGTTAGTCCAAGAAGTCGATATGGGTATGTGAAGTGTCTTCAATTGAAATCTCCTGAGAGGGATGTACAAATGGATTGTCTATGAATCGTTGTTTTAGCGGCCCTTAAACCACGAGCACCGATTCGTGAAATTCGTATACTGTCGTATATTAATAATACTGATGCGTAGCAATAATACCAAAAGCGTTTCTGCGAAGTTTTTGTATAGCCATGAATGAAAACGACAAAGAATTGTTTATTGGCTGTCAAAAAAATACAATTCGAAAACTATTATTATTCTTACATGATAAGAACATTTTTGTGGAAATAATAATATCAGAAATATATTTTGACTATATTTTTGCTGCCTGCGTGTCTGAAACGTCTTTGTTTCGTTGCTAACGTGTAGTTTTACACCGTTAATTTCTTATCTTGTCTATTTGAAGATCAGCGAGTTTCGAGTTACAAAACATTATAAATTATTATATGTGGTTAAATTATTTAAGGCAACCAAGGTTTGTGTGCCTGAAATTAGTGAAACGTAGCGAATCTATCATACAGGTAATGGAAGGTAAGAAACATCACTTACATGACATATGTAGTTGTTGTTGTCGAGTGTTTTAGTGTTGTTTTTGTTTGTTGTTGTTTTTTTTCAAAACAAAATAAGTGCAGCCGTTTGTGTTATTCGTTGTACTGTTTAGGGACCTGTTGTTACTGTTTTTAATATAATGAATGTTTCAAGGCTAAGGTTTTTATTATTGAGTTGAAGAAACGCCTTACAAAAAAAGGTATGTCCCACAAGGAAAAATTAAGCAAAATACGTTTTTTCCACTTTGAATGTCTGAGCTTTATGGATGAGTCATTCGAAAGTGTTCATATTGAAAGTACTTTTATTTAGAGAACTGGTATGCTGTTTCATTAAAATTACATTTTGTATTTGTAGAATGCATGTTTTCTATAATAAAAAAAGCTATGGTTCACACGTACACGTTTTAAGTATAGATTTAAACAACGGTCAATTTTGCATTACTATGCATGTGCTTATTGTTTATATATTGTCAATTATTTATTATAACGATGCACTGGACTTGTTCAAGTTATATGAATAAACTTTCTGTTCTGTTCTGTTCTGTTTAAACTAATGAAAAAAATCATCAAGCCTTTTCATTTTTGTTTGTTTTTGTCTCTAGTGGCATATGTAAACGTTTATTTAAAAAAACAATCATCGTTAAAATAATTTTCATTTTCAACAAACAAATGTTTTTAAAAAGGTAATCGGCGTTGAAATCAGAACTGATGTCCTTTTCGTATATAATAAATTATGTTAGTATGTTCAATAAGACTTCTGAAACATGTGAGATTAATTCAGTAATTATTTAAATCTGCACAGCGAACAAAGCGATCGTATGCAACAACTTGCAGATCCTTACACCGGAAGGTAAATTATAAAAAAAAAGAAGAGTAGATGGAGAATAATTAAAATCGTAAAAGGGTTCTCAGATCTAGTTGAATAATACTATTCGCATCATTTGTATCTAAAAAAGTGTATTCATGTTTGGCGAACGAAAAAAGATAAACGCATATCAAAATATTACAGAACTTATGTCACCACTATTTACTTACGGAAAGGAATTAACCATTTATATAAAATAATATCCACTCGATAGCACGATCACAGTTTAATTGTTAATTAAAACAACCAGTAGATTCATAATTATTAATTATTCATTTTAGTAAATAATTGACGTAATGATTATTAATTAAGCTAATTAAATATGTTCGCTATTTTTAGAAGAAAGCTTTCATTTTGGAGTTTTTTACTCACAGATGGATTTAATTCACGGATTGGTAGATCAAACACCACATGTAATACGCTTTTGACGCAATGATTATAGGCCATTTAAATTTGATATATTTTATTATGATATATATTGTGCCTATATATTTGAAGAAGAGCAGTCATCTACCATTTTTAATTGAATGTTCGCCACAAATTTAAAAAAAAAACACATTTTAATAGACAGACGTGACGAGCATACAATTCTGTTCCGTAATAACCTACTTGTCAACACGAAGATTGCTTTAAGAAAGATTCATAATACCCAAATAAGTACAATAAAGATAATCTTAATTTGTTAAATATTAACCCGTATTATGCAGTCTTTATATCACTTTAAAAATACCACCGTTTTTAATATGGTTCAAATAGGTTGTTCTCTTAATGATTTCTCTGTAGTTTCGTTGTTCTTATTTTCTTAAAATATATTGTAACATTGTAATCGAGAACTCACGTTGAGACAGAATCCTTTTGTTATTTATATGGTTTTTAAAAGATGTATATTGTTTTCGTGATGTATATTCCCCTAAGGCAATGCTGTCTGTTCTCTGAAAATTCTCCCAAAAATATGTGTTGAAAATTTGAAGCAACAAGCAATTTTGTATGGCAATACAATTCAAAAAAGTCCCATATCTATCACAGAAATGTGTCTTTACTAAACCGTGTATGTAATTGGCATAAGTTTATGTTTAGGAAATTCAATAGGCACGCACAATGCGTCAGAAAGTCGCGACTGGGTTGTTGTGTTGTTACAGATATTTCTCTATCTGTCAGTGCACGCCCAATTAGTTTCATATTACATTATTATATTATTATAAGACCGTCATAATGACCCTAGTTATCGTTAACCACGTGACCGGCTTTGAGCCTTCAATACGCGTATTGTTTTTCAACGATGCATTCTTTAATAAAGTAGTTCCTCTTATCTGCACTGCATTTCAGATATTGAAATAGAAGTTTGATGTTTATGATAAAAATTTCGTTGAATCATTATTGCTATGATATTTCATCTATTGCACTCGTGTTAACGATAACATTGTACTTATCGTCGTACTATATTGCCTGATAAATTATCTAGACCTTGTTTAGAATGCATTTGTTAATATTGTGCTCATTGTTCTTCATTAGGTACTTATTGTCTGCTATAATGCTCCTAAAAGTGAATATGAAAGCCTTTGTTTGTTCTGGGACCAAAATGTGCCACATTTTATTGGTTAAATTGAACTTGGTACTTAGTCTATACGAATACTTAACTGTTGATTTATCAGTAATCGTGGAATATGTAGACATGAAAATCCTTTTAAGTTAATTTGTAGTAATTATTGTCAAACATTTAATGTCTCCGATATTTTGTGAAGACAAGGGTAATTTCCATGTTATTGTTTAAACAATTTGTTACTTTTAATACAATTGTGTTTAAAGATTATGAGCATATATAGCGAGTTTATTGTAAAATTCACACGTGGAATGTTCCTAGTTTGAATACAAAAATGCAAATTATCAGTGACACTTTTTTCACCGAATATTAAATGTGTTATTATTTATCTGTTTTACGATTATACAAAATTACGACCCGAAACATATGTAAATGTTCTTGCGTGATTTTGTTCGTTCGTCCTATTTACAATTTGATATTGTAGCGTGTTGCTTTGACCAACTAGTGCAATTGAATGTGTTTCAATGCGAATCATTTGTTGCAAAATATAATATCAATTTTCTGTAGGCAATTAATAACCGTATCTTCGGTCAATAAAATCGTCGATCATCGCGTGCGGTTAGAGAAGCAAATTCCGAACAAGCTTATCGATGAAACGTCACATTTACAATTGCGAAGAACCAAAGACAATACTGATGGCCCAATACATATTGTTCTTTATCTCACAGGCCTTTGATCTTATATTATACCGCGATTTAAGAGTTAGATGCGTATCGTTCGGATCGATAAAGATGATATAAGATCTTAACAAATACAAATAAATGGTTGAATTTTAACGTGTAAATGAAGAATCGTATGTGGTTCTCTGAGTCGTTTTTACTGAAGCAAACATCCGCGACCATACATGAGAAATTAATATTGACTTAAATTGCACGCTGCATTTTGTGTGATTTATATACAGCCTCAGGGTGTTTTCGGTTGTAAGAATGTCGTTCGCTAATATTTAGTCTCCGCCATATTATTCTTAATGGCGATGTACATTGTGACAGTCAAATAAAATGTCTGTTTAAAGCGCTCGAACCTATTTCAAAAAGCATTAAATTACCGAACAAAGCTACCAATATTAAATAATGAAGCAATTATTAATAAACAAAGGATATGTCTCTCTTTTTATTTATTTCATACGCTGCCACATGGGGCTTTTTGATCGAATTGTAAATATTTGTTTTACTAAATAATTATTATCTTGTTCTTGCAATATTTTTGCGGATTAAAAAACGAAAACATGGGTTTCCGTATTAATTGCAAACTCATTGATTTAAATAGACATCAACAGGACATACATGGTAATATATAAATAGTCGTATTTTGCACTGTAAGTATACTTATGAAAATTTCAAAATCATAATTTAAATTCAGAAACCAAACTAAAGAAAAAAGTTCTTTCAACTTATGCTGCGGTTCAATAAGAAATTCAAAACAATTCATTAGACGGATCTGTTTTCTTGCCCAATGGTATTCTTCCCCGCGAGACTTCAATATGGATAAAATGTCAAATGCTGACACGTTTACAACACAATTAGGTTGCTCTTGATCCAATAAAAATCTCATATCTTTGAGGTCTTTCTGTTCCTGAAGGCTACTAGATTTAAGGCACTGTTCATTTTAAAAATATAGCGCTACATCTGTGTGTGGTGTTTTTACATGCGGGACATCAGTTAAACCGAACAAGTGGAAAAAAGAAATTGCGTCGGTGTAAATGTCAAAGAGTCCAATAAGCTCATACATATATGGCTTTCTCGCACGACACTAAACATGTCATCATAGCATCGTAAACTCTGAATGTTCGAATAGTTTAAGGCAAAAACTGTCAGTTTGTGAATAGGATTTTAGTCACTGTTTGGCATTCTGGTATTTGTTGCTTAGAGCTAGTTGTGTTATGTGTTAACATGTTGTCTGTCTACAGAAATGTATTAACAGAGTACATTTATGTTTATGTTAGACAATATGGGTAATTGTTTAAACTAAATAAAGAAGGTTTACACATATCTATAAACTCAACATTTTTTCATTTATACAAGTGTATATCAGCATATTAATTTAGATTATAATGTGTAGAACAAATTCTGCATGTCTTTGTATTAAAATCAGAATAATAAATATCATAAATGATACTATAAATAAAGCGTAATTTTTATCGGAACTCTTGATCGACAACATATATTTATTGAATGTTTTGCACAGTTTTTAAATGTATGATATGCCACTTGAATATGACGAACCCTAACACGTACTCTTATTAAACATGTCATTTGTTTGCAGAAGTAAATTAATAGTGATGTTGCGTGCTCACAGCTTTTGTTAGAATTGTGTGCCTTTAATTTTCAGGGCCAATGATGGAAACCGACGACCCAAACTTGTGCGACGAACGAAAGCTTGTATTTGATGAATGGCCATGGATTGGTAATGAGTACTACCAATAAGTTATAGGTTAAATGTATTGTTGATGACACAAAAAAGGTTTCGTTAGTGTTTTTTAAAGATCGACACGTATACTGTAATACACGCTTGAAAATGATGAATAATACCACTCTGTAACTTTTGATTATGTTGTAAATCACCAAGAGGTTTGAATTGCTAAATCTTATGAAGCAATATTATGTTATGCATATTATGACGGCAAGGAAGACGATATGTCCTTAGTTAAATCCTTACTGGGCTTCACATTGTTTGGATAAGTTTTCTCTAAACAAAAAAGGAAATACTTGTTCCACATTGCGAACAGTCTATGTAATCTACCAGTACGCATCTGACTTTTCACAGACTCATGCGTAGTAGAAAACCTGAAGCACAAAAGTATGAAACGCGCATTGAGAAGTGTTGATTGTACTTAAATATTTTCTTATATTGATTTAATTGCATAATCTACAATTGTAGCTTTTGGCAAAGTACACATTTGTCATCAGTGTATATCGTCTATTGAATACCAATTTGCCCTGTTCTGTTATATGCAAAGAAATGTTATAGACCTTTCGGTCTTACAAGGGAAGATAAACACCGTGAAATGAATATGGACTCTGAAACATGGTCAACTATCTCATTATCACGACTGATTTGGCGAAATATCACCACGTTGAGTAAACAAAGCTGTAGAGTCACCTTGTTGAAAACCCATCATAGTGACTTCATTTGTTTATTTTGATGACGCCATTTATTTTTCATTGTGCTCTTAACTATTTACTTTTGTTTCTTATCGAAATAAAGACTGAAAAATATTAATATTATGGACTAAAAAAATACCAAGTATGGTTCGCCAAAGCTCTTGGTTCAGGGTTTCTAAGCCTCGCTATTGAATACACTTGTCCGTATAGGGTATGTTAGTCTCATCATGTGACCACCGATATTTCACGAGATCTCCAACTTCCGGGTACAAAACAAAAGCAACATGGCGTTATCAATAATCTACTGGTCTAACTGAAGATACTGATCCATTTATTTGGCTCTTAGTATTGATCATGTGTATATGGTTCTTGGTTATTTATAAGTTATTAATGGAATAAAAAATACAGAACAACAACCAAATGTACATGATTTGTTATTTAAACAATACGCTTAAAGTTTCACAAACATACGCAATCCATATAAAATCGACATAAGCATATGATCAAAATTAAAAAAACATATCGCAAGTTTAAATGTAATTTAACGTTCCTCTTCACTGTCTTCAGAGTCTTTATTGACCCAGCTAGCTCAGATTGAATGCCAGCATATGTCATGTGCACTAAGTACTGCTTAACTGCTTAGATTGGCTAATCTTGATCAGGAAAAGATTGATTAGGTTTACCGACTGCACACAATATATTTCTGTTTACTTGAATACTGTGAACACTAACTATTAAATGAAATACTATTAACACTGAGCAAAACCATACACACAATAACTTTATACTTTTACATGGTTAATGACCAAGGCTTATGCATCGAGTGTATGCATATTTAACACTATAGAGCTTTAATTTTTATCAATTTCACATTTATCTGCTATTTCTTTCAATAATAGAGCCTGAAGATTAACAAGACAACAACGCAATTGAAAATTGTGTGTGGCTAAATGTCTGTCTGTATTGTGCAGGTATATGTTTTTTAATGTCATAATTTTGACAGCCAAAATCAAGTCACCTGGTTTAAGTTGATTTAATATTTTTTAGTGTTCAACAAAAGCTTCATCCGATGAAGAGCCTGAATCAAGATTTGAACAAAACATTAATGCACCATTTGCAGCAACACATGTTACAGCTTTGACAGTGTGTCTACTTTTATCATTGCTTTAAGAAAGCGTTTGATGATTCATGTAACAGGGAATATCCTTTACAATTTCTGTAGCAACTATTGCAATTCTAGCATAACTAAAGTCTTCAAATGACTTCGTTATGGATCCCTTGCATTTAAGTTGGATTGGAATCCCTACTTTAGGTAAAATACCTTCTAACAATATTTCGTGAAGCACATCAATATATATTTATAATTTTCGAAACAGTGGCTCTGCTTGTATTGAATCCAACTGCCAAAGCTAAGTCCTTACAATTCAGTCATAATTTCATAAGTGTCATTAACAGTTGATATTCTATGCTGTTACAGGTTACAGTCCAGCCGGCTTAGTAGATCTTTCGTCTGAAAACCAAACAAAGTTGATCCATTTTCTTTCTTCCAATCTACCAAATGACAGCTACATATCCGGTCATTTCTGTTAACATCCCTGTCTGCTCATCTTAAATTAGTAAACTTCGAATATTAGTATAAATGATATATGAAACATTTCATTAGATATGATCATTTAATTAAGTATCCGGTCATAAAATATGAGTTCTCTTGTAAATGGATACATGTTTTATAAATAAATTAACGTCGCCGTATTTGATTTAAAAGAGCTAATTCTAATTTAATACTAACTCTACAACTATAAAGGTTTAAAGTATGTAAGCAAAAAAGGTGGCGTTCACAATCCGAAACATATCATATCCGAAAGCGTTCACACTCGTCAACCGTTAACCAACTGATATTTTATTGTGTAAGTAAAATCACTATACCTGCATGTATCAACCCATTCCTTCTTCTCCTTTGGGTTTATGTGGGACCTGAAGAGACTACAGGATCCTTTAACCCCAGTCCTGTGTGCTCAACCAAACGCAAAGCAAAATACCATTTCAACGATATAGCTGATGTGCTCGGAAGTTCAAAAACGAAAGTGGAAGTAACCGAGACTATTCAACGCTTACATGTACCTAGTACGCCCTATGTCTACTCTGCATTTAACAATTGATAATTAGCGTGTTGCATAAACAGAACTTAGTCTTGTCAAGCATTTTAACAATGAAGGACGCAATAATACCATCTCTGAACTCTTGTGTATTTGGCAGCACCGTGGCGAAAGGAGGTGGTCACTTGTCCCATCAGTGGAGGATTCATGTTCAGAACCATGAACAAACTCACCACCCAGGTGATGTTATGTTGTTGTTGTTTTTATTATATTGTTTAGGTGTTGTTGTCGTTTTTGTTGTTTATATAGTAACAATAAATAACACAGTTTGACGTATTTTGATTATATCGATGGATTTTTTCATGTCAAATAAGATATAAAATTCGCAAGTTTATATACACTGCATGTTCAGATGTCCCGTACTGTTTGGTATAAAATTAATATAAGGTGAATAAGACTTGAATATATTTATGGATATAATTGATAACTAAATTACCAACCAAACACAATACTAAATAAAGGTTTAAAGCTTAACATTAAAATAATCATTTGTTGACGAAGAACAATTATCTTTGATAAATGTTCAATGGCAAGAAATCTCATATATTCATGTACATTGCCATAGATCTTTTCATAAGGGTATCGCGTTATAAGTCTATAGTGTTGTTCTAATACATTCTAATTTATGCTGCATGCTTCATGCTGTTTGATTAATGGCTTCTTTACGCTATAGGTTTATGCACATTTTTTTTGTTATATGGGTCAATGTGTCCATTATTTATATTTTCGTTGTCGAACTATATACGAGGCGCGTCATGCAAAAATGTGTCTTATGCCATATGCGGCCAGCGTAGCTCCAGACCAGCTTGCGCAGTACCCTGACCGCTATAAAGTCACGCAAGGTTCTGCAGTCTCATAAGCGGACAGCATAGCTTCTAACAAGTCCATGCGAATGCACATGCTTTTCTGGAGCTACGCGTATTGCATATGGCATACGACCAATTTTCGTATGACGAGGGTCATAAAGAGTCTATTGGTAACATGAAAGTTTTTCACAAATGTCATTCCCATTCATTATCACAAGGTTTTATGGTATTTTAAAGTGATTGTATTTTAACACGCACACTCGCAATTATTTACGTCTTCTCATCGCCATTCATGTGACACGACCTATGTGACTAGTTAATACAATGATAAATGTAGTGTTTACTTTTATTTTTTGTATTATAACGCGCAGTATTTAAGTCTACAGTGGAATCAATCGCAATGTTGATCGGTGCATTACATTTGTTATATCTTAAAATGTTTATTTTGTGAGTGTCATTATCAATTGACTTTATAATATTTGACGATAATCGCGATAGTTTGCTAGACCGATGCAGCGTGAGCCTCGCAAATTAATCTTTAAACTCCACAAATAAGAGAAATAATAGTCAATATGCAAAAATCCGCGGGCAATACGAGACCAATCCTAATCCATTATAAGCTCAGACTAAACGAGATTCGTCCAAACAAAATTCACAATTAGCTGGTCCAATACGAGATGAAATTTGTAAACGCCATGTGTTATACGCTCATGATACAAATGCTGGATTTGGTAGATTGGTACGTTAACTTTTTAAGTTACAACCACACAAAATCAAGTGTAGTTTGCATGTTTGTGCGATAGTTTACCGATTAACGGTTTGATTCGCTTCCAATATCCTTTCATTTAAATATATTTCAATTAGCGTCTGTTATGGTGTTGTAGTCTCATGAATTTTGGATTAAAATTGAATTCGACGAACACCAGAAAGAAATGGGAATCGGCGTGTTAGCTGGGTGTTTGCTTTGGCAACTCGCCGAGACCTCTTTCGCATTCTCACGGATATATTAGTTGAGGCATGGGAAAACACGGAAGTGAAATTTAGACTAAGCTAATGACACTTTAATAGTTATTTATTTTATTTGACATCCTTAATGAAGTTGTCGCTTTCCAATTTCTAAGTACGTGTACAGTGTGATTGAAAATTACAACAACCGTTTTGCAGTTGGCGCTTCTACAAAATGTCGATTGTATTCCAATTAATCTTAAGCTCTATCCAATCATTGCACACATGGATATCACGTGATGAGCAGATAATCTATTAAATAAAACAAAAAACAAATGCATGTTTTGCGTGATATTCAACAGAGCATGTGGCAATATTACTGATTTTCGATCAAAGGAAATTTATCAATGTTGAATATCTGGCGTGAGATATTAAACAATTTGTGGCACTACCTGTATATCTCTTACGTTGTTTCGTGACTAACTACTCTGCTTAATACATTTGTTTACAGGTAATCAAGTGATGACCAAATGCAATTATAAGTTATTTACTAGAGACAATGTTGGTCTCTCGTTCCTAGTTGCGTATTCCTTAATTGAATAAAGAATTAGGAACAGTTCCTTATTCCTTTTTCCTTATTCAAGCTACACATATTTGATATAAACTTTCTAAGTACATAAATGCATACAAGGAACTCAACTTTAAATTAATTCATGATTTCATTCACGAATAATATATAAAGAACTAGTTCTCTGTATCTTATTCAAACCGAATAAGAAACTGTTGCTAAATAACTAACGATCTAACAATATCCCATCAATATAAAATATACAATTATTTGCCAAGTTAAATTGCTTGTCAAGCATCTCGATTACATTTATTTAGTGTTATATAATAAATGTTCAGGCTTCTTTTTCTTTCTGTAAAACATTTATACTCAGGTTTATTAAATAAAAGGAATTACCTTTTTTCACGGCTGAATTAGTAACAAGGAACCAGTTCTCCGTTCCTTATTCAACCGATTAAGGAACTGGCATTTTCTTACTTCACTTGTGCCTAGCTGTACCAAATGACTATATCTTTATTATCTCAAAAACAGTATCTAAAACAGTTCTGCTTAATTATTTAATTCGCATAAGGAACTGCCATTTTGTAAAGTGAAACTATTTCAAATGAATTATATTTGCTTTATCTGCTTTCTTTGTGCGTATTCAGCCGCGAAAAATGGAACGTGGTTATCATTTTTGAAAACCTAAGAAAAATCGTATTACAATTAATATTTTTAATATCCAACCTACATTTACTTTGGCTTTCATTCATATGAACGTTGGTTTATGTTTTATTTGTTAAGTAAGAAACCTGTTCGTATTTCCTTATTCAGCAACGCAACCGGAACTGGAGTATAAATATAAAAAAATGGAAATGAGTTAAAATGCATATAATATTATATCCTTAATACATGGAGAATAAGTGTATAGCTGTTAAGTTTTGTTGACGTTAAGTTAAGATTCAAAGTAGAAAAGCCAGTTCGGTTTGAACAAGAAATCCTATTCAAGCATGAAGAAGAAACCTTGACATTTATCGCAATACATAAAATAAATAAATTCAATGGCAAGTGTACAATTTAACTTGTCGAATTTCTAGTTGTGTCCTTAACGTAAATTGGGAAATGATAGGTCGATTAGTTACCAAGCAACAGTTTCTTATTCGGTTTGAGTAACAAACATGGAAATATTTCCATTTTTCTTTTCCGTGAATTAATTCATGTTTTATATGACAATTGGTTCTGTTTTGATTTGCTTAGATTTATATGGGTTTCGTTTCCTTAAAAAGGTAATATCAAATATTTTACGCTTGAATGAAGAATAATGAACTCCTTAAGAAATGGAAAACCTCACTGAGGGCCCTATGTGACCAGTCAGGCAGCCACGAATAGTATATGGACCGAAGCCGAAGGCTGAGGTCGATATTCTGTTCGGGGCTGCCTGGCCGGTCACTATTATGCCATTGGGCTTGAAGTGAGGTTTTCTATTTCTTATAGTATACCGAACATTATTTAGCAAATATATGTCAATTGAAATAAATAAATTCCACCAATATGTAACCATTTACTCACATTGAATACAGTTGTTAAACTGATTATTATTAAGTTTTTGAACAATGAAACGGTAACCGAAACATATTTGCAAAGTGAGACTTGCACATCATTCTAGCGGGCACTATTAGAGGGCGCTATACAGAATAGTGCTCGCTGACAAAATGCGTGTGCATCTTTACCGGGCACTATTCAAAAGAACGGACCTCAGTAGTTTATATACTCAAAGAAGAAAGAAATTGATGTGAGGTATATTATTCCTTATTATTTATATGAATCAGAAATAGGGACCTTAAAACAAGGAACCAACTCACTCTCCATGTTATGTATGCACTTTGCCGATAAATTTCAATATGACTGGCATTTATTAAAAAGTATTGTATTACAAATATGTTTTATCAGGATTTCTGTAAAGACGAGTGGCGGAAATCACGTCTGGAAGTCGACTGTGCCAAGGGCGACGGTCTGCACTTCATAGCGCCACGAGGTAGCAGGTGCAATTCCTTCTCATCGACGGCGAAAGGTAGGCAATCATATAAATATTTGTATATTACAATTTTAATATCAAATACCAGGTTGCAAATAGTATAAAATCTGTAAAGCCATTATTATGGGTTTGATGTTAAGATTACCAATGGTGGCCACTGCGCTTGTCTAAGAAATAAACCCCGGTAGGAATCATCATTGTTAAGATTAAGGTGATACTAATGACTTTGATAAGTGTAATAATACTGTGGTCCCGAAGATGTTTACTGAAATGATAGTATTCAATGATAATTATGTTGACAATGATGGATAATGATGCATAATCATAAAAATAACGATGATGGTTAATGATTATGATGATGATGATTGATGTTTGATTATGTTGATTGATGATGATGATTAATGATTATGATCGATGAAGATTTTGATGATCGATCAAGATCAAGATGATCGATAAAAATGACGATGATCTATTAAGATGATTATGAGGATGATTATGATAGATGATCGATGATCATTCCTGATCATCAGGACGATGATGAGGATGATGATGACGATGATCGCAATGGTGACGATGATGATGTCCTTTTCAGAGTCCAAGTTCTACTGTTTGGCCGGCTGGCAGGAGAAGATGTACACATTTCTGGTGGTGGGAGACAAGTCGGGACTGCAACAGTACTGTCTGGTAATTGTCCATGTTGTGCTTTATGTTCTTCTATGGGCTCTATGTTGTAAGTTGATTAATAAACACAGAATTTAGCTCTTGTGCAAAAGAAATTGGGAGTGGTTTAAAGCTTCCGTATACAAATACTTTTTTAACTGTGAAATATGTGTTTATGAAAGCTGTGTTTTCGAAAACAATCTATGTGCGTCCATTGGTCTCCATGCCCTTTTAGATGCACGTTTTTTCAAAATAGTTTCTAATATATAATCAATGCATCCCGATATATTTGAGTGTGAAATGTTTCGAGACATTGAATTTCCGAAAACAATGCATTTAATGTGTGCACACGATATATAAATTACACTAGACGACAGGACGCCTCACCTGAAAACCGGAAAGTATTTTATCTACACATATTACATACGATTCGAAATATCGAATAACCTTGATGTTTATTAACAACCAGTTTAATGATAGTAGGAATATAGTATAAATTGGTGTGTTACCTGTTTTGTAGGATGTTGATATTTGCATTGTTTTAGTTTTGCTGCATTTTGGCTTGATCATTAAATGTTATAGACTAAGCACACATTTATCGCACACTAACAGGTCTGCAACTTTAAATTTACTTTGTATTTTACACTATCATCATACACGCATTAATGAAATAATACCCCATCCATTATATTTTGTTGTATTTAAACGTTGTTGACTTTAGCAAGCGCCCAGTAAATTGAATACATTTTCTTGACGTCCTTAGACGTTTTGTCTTGTTTTCAGCCATTTCTGTTTGTTCACTTTGTAAATTAGGACAAAACATGTTCATAATACAAAACATGTTCATAATAATGGAATGATTAGAAGAGCAGGTAAGTAGTTGAAATTTTCTAAGCCTCGCTAGATAAACTTATCTGTATTCAAGGCTAACTTAGTATTCTAAAAAAGATAAAACGTGATGTCTGACATGTCTGTTCAATTTTAAGTTTAGCGCTGTCGCGAGTTGACTCTTTTCAACCTCTCAGTGCATTAGGTAGCGTGCACAAGTTCGGTTAACTGTACGCTAGTGATGACACGCTTAGCTTGAACATTATGCTACGCCCTTCATAAACCGATCGGGTATCATGGTTATTACATACAGCAAAATAATGAAAACTATCAGAAATGTGGTATTTGATAATATAAGCTGTTGATATTTTGTATTGAACTACCTCTGTACATCTGCTAGCTAAGGTTATTTGAGTTATCTACCTCTGTACATCTGCTAGCTAAGGTTACTTGAGTTATCTACCTCTGTACATCTGCTAGCTAAGGTTACTTGAGTTATCTACCTCTGTACATCTGTTAGCTAAGGTTACTTGAGTTAGCTAAGGATGTTTTGATTTACAGCCACTCCCCAGTTCTTCACCTTTTTTACAATGTTTACCGAGATCTTAGCTAGTTGCATGTTCCTTTTGCACTATCCAAATGTCATGTATATAATAAATATAGTCTGTGATTATTGGTGAGTGACGAGCATTAAATACAATTATAAATGTATTTGTTATGTTAATTATAATATATGTGTCATTGTTATTGCTGTAAACATGTGTTGATAAAGACATACTGATTTGTAATATTAGAATTGTACATTATAATTTGTATTCAATGTAATACCAATTCTGTTTCCACGAAATAATGACATGGATTAAAAATATTGCATATATAATATGTGTTGCATCTACAATTAATGTATCTGACAATAATTATATATTGACTGATATGAAATGCCAAAAACAATTTCGGTCCCAGTTGACTTCGATATCACACTTTCAAAATCTAATACTTCAATCAGCATTTTAAATAACTTCAGTCCAGTTATAAATAGTTGTCAAGCGCACAGCCGAAATTTCATTTACATTTCATTCAAAACGATGTTACCTTCCGGTACTACTAATGATTGCCCCGCTCCCGTGATGTGTTTAGGGAACAATTGTTCTTAATAATTTAAACAACACATATTTTAGTGAGCCTTTATAAAAAAAGGAGCTATTCTTTTAATAATTTATTTAATTGATACTTGTAAAAAGAGAAATCGACACACATCTAATTTTGTGAATTATTTTTCGCAAATGTGTTACCCTCGTAGTTGTATCGCTCCACGTTTGATACTTGTATTTATTATATTGTTCAATAATCAGAACAACCATTTAGAAGTGTATGGTGCAGTATAGTGATTACGGGACCTCATGCGAATTATTTGACGGCCTTTAAACGTCTTTACGGCTATACACATCATGTTTTAATGACACATAATGACTGTAAAACAGTTGTTGTGTTGAATAATAAAATCTTTTAGAAGTACATATATACGTAAATGAGATATAGAATACACGGGAGGGCATTACTTATTCGTGATTTGTAATCCTCAAAGCAAAATGTCTGTAACGTGGTTCAATATTTGCAGATCGCTTTCCTCGAATATAGTATTAGTATAATCAGGAGAAGAAGAGAAACCTTACGAGCCGCGTCATGCTAAAATGGATCGTATGTTCTATGCGGCCAGCGCAGCTCCAGACCAGTCCGTGCATCTGTACAGTACAGAATGGTAAATGCTAAACATGGGGGGTTTAAACCGGTTTTAAGGAGCCCCAAACCTCACACCGGAATTACGCCAACATTTTTTTAGCGTACATAAACATTAACAATACTTTTGTCCTACAGATTCCAAAAGGAATAGGTACATGTAGTCAAATTAAATATGTTCACGTAGATAATACATGGGTATCGTTTAATTTACGGTTTCCATATGGTAAAATTTTCGGTTGTTCACAATTTAAATAAACACAACGTGATTTGATTCTGCCTCGTGGCCTTTTGTCGCGGAATTATATTGCTTTGTGCGATTTTCTCCGGGATATCCGGAAAAAACCCACACAGCCAAACATCACGTCAAATTTGAATGTCTTTCATTGAAAACATACAAATCTGAATATTGCTGGAAAATAGTCCTCTTTTCTTTAGAACATCAAGTACATTGATTGTTGGAAGGACGGCTGCGATACAGGCGTAGTGGATATGGTGTCCGATCAGGAGGTCAAGGGTTCGATCCCCACCGTGAAAGAGTCTTTTACACAAAACACCAAGTAGCGTTTCAATAAGCCTTTTCGATGCAATTGAGCTAAAATGTATTGGTTTAAACTAAGTGAAATCACTCTATGTCTTCAATAATGAAGCCCCAGGAACTCATACACTTCAAAATACACTGCAGCAATAACTGTACTAGGCCAGAAGATCTGCAAGGAGAAGAAGTGTCTAAGGAGTGGACCCAGTCTCTCGTGATCCACCTACTGAAAAAGGGCAACCTTAAGCTGTGCGAAATTACTGCACCATAAGCCACCCCAGCAAAGTCATGCTACGCAAACTTAAAAGTACGACCGAAGAACTGCATGCGGAAGAACAGGCTGTATTCAGAGCTGGACGGAGCACAGTAAAACAGATCTTCAATTGCAGTCATCATTGAGAAATACCTGTACCATCAACATCAACGTGAGCTCTTCCACAACTTCATCGACCTTAAGAGAGCTTTCGACCGCGTGTGGCATGATGGCATAAGACAGGTTCAGAGATTTCAACATTGACGAATGGCTGGTGCAAGTCATGAGAAGATAATGAAATAGACCCACCCAGACCACCACACCTCCATATCCATCGGGGGGTGGACCTCGAACTTGAGATTCGTGGGTGAAATTGACCTTACGGGTGGCACCAACAGTGAACTCCAACACCTCACCAACAGGCTATATGACAGAGCAGGAGCATACGGGATGGAGTTCAGCACGGAGAAGTCAAAGCTCATGCTGAACAGCACGAGCAACACCAGTGAAGAAATCGTTATGAAGCTGGACGAAGTGACCAGCTACAAGTGCTTGGGAACAACCTTATGCAAGGATGGTACCATTACCACTGAGGTCCGCGTTAGAATTACCATGGCGACTGCAGCGATTGCCATACTAAGCGGGTTGTGGACAAGCAGCTACATCAGCTTCCCCACCCAGTACAGGCTCTACTAGTCCCTCGTAGTCTCCATTCTACTGTACGGCTGCGAGACCTGGACACTTCACGCTGACACAGAATAAAAAAATGCTACATGGAGCACAAGACCAATGAGTACGTCCGGAACATGACAGCAGCACTCTTTCGCCCACAAAAACCCTTCTTGGCAACCTTCAAACGACGAAAGCTAGCTTGGTTTAGACACATCGCCAGACACGACACTCTGTGCAAGACTGTGTTATATTGTACGCTAGAGGGAGGTCGCCGTTGAGGCCGTCAGAAGAAAATCTGGTATCATTAGACTTTGTGAATAAACGTTTCAGGCATCCTGTTTTATATTTTTTATAGAATTAAAATGCATAGTGTTTACAGTTGATCCAACTGAATGTGTATATTCGATTAATTATAAATTGAAATATATATCAATGCACATTCTAGGGTCTGAACACATAACAGCACAGTATTGAGCATTTTTTTTGGCCACATTTATATAGCGCCCTTTTCGTACAGTATGTGCGTTGAGAGGTGCTTCACATTTTTCCCCTGATCACTGGATCATAAGTCGTCCGTTAACATCTTGGCGCAGTATGCAGCCACGGCACATTGGCTTATTTTCCTCACAGGTACCCATTTATACACCTGGGTGGAGAGGAGCAGATGTGGGATAAATTTCTTAATCAGTTAAATTCCAGTGGCGGGATTCGAACCAGGTACCTCTCGATCTCTAAGCCAGCGTCCTACCATTAGACCACTCCAGCATAACATTTATCGGCCATGTATAAATATGTCCATCCATGAGACTGGTGGGCATGCTTTATGATTGGCTATCTTCGCGTGTGTAGAAATGATTTCCGGAAGAAATACTACAAGATATATTGACGTGATGACCACAAAGCTTTAAAATTGTATCTAACAGGACTACACAAAGTACAGTACGTCGCCATACGTCATTTATATCCAGAAATAGGATATGATAAGGAAACATAACGATTATTTTGTTTGTATAGCATTTGCCAAAACTAAAGTATAACACCAATTATTGTTCATGACAAGCGCATTACCTCACCAGACAAAACGATATATCGTTTTCTAAAACATCGTGTACAATGTGAATTTTGACATCTGGGAAACATACATATATGAAACGAACAACTCGCAGGCTAAGGTTGTGTTTAGTCCATGAAGTAATGAGTCGCATGTGCGCTATATGTGCTTCTTGTTATTGAAAAAAAAATAATATTGCATTCAATTCAAATGGGTAACATATTACATTATTTCAAGGAACACTCATGTTCATGGTAAAACACCTCTATTCCTTTTTCAAGTCTAACATAATTAAATAGCAAAAGCAGTGGACAAACTAATACATTGGTTATAAACTTACTGTACAAAACTATTCTGAAATATTATTTTTTCATCGATTTTTTTTTATTGAGATAGACTTCCAAAACGGCTTTCGCATATCCACATGTACCTTCATGCTCTTGTGTTCAATGTATCGTAATTAAAATATAGTCTGGCGATGAATAATTCTCACTGATCACAATCAAAACGTTCATATCATTGTGTCTTTCATATGCTTTATACATTCTTATGCTATGCGTTATTCTCATATTAAAATGTTATCACAATTAAATACCTCACCACAAAGAGTCTACAGCCAACAAGGTAAATATTTCAACACGATTTATATCAATGATCTAAACAACAAAACAGATTGCCGACTTATAATTTGAACATAACAATCTTTGTTGAAAGTGCCGTTTAACTTGATTGTAGTTGTTCACGCAAAGTTCAAGTGAATTGGCCATATTGCACTAGACTTTTCATCAATGTCTCTGACAAGAGCACGGACAAGATTTGCCTATATCACGGAACAAAAGAGTTTCTTGTGAAGGTTTGGGCTGCAATGATATATATATATATATNACGGCCATTTTATATATATATATATATATATAAGCAGATGTATGCTTGATGCTGTTATTTGTTTATTATTCTACGGTAAATAATGGGTAAACGTATATTAATCCTGGAGTCTTTTGTCCAAACATGACACCGTACGACCAACTTGTCGCACATGTGTGTGGAAATGCAAATTGAGATATTCTTCGAAATGTACAGCTATACTAACTGATGTATAGATTTAGTTAAACGTTTTATTATACAACTTGGAATTCGGTCGATTTCATTTGACATAATAGGCGCTCATAACAAAACAAAACACTGATTCGGCAGTATAGTATTCATCTACATTGTCATAGTTAATGTTAATGGAATAAGTTCACGTATTTTCGAAATGTGTGAAAAAAGTCATGAAATGTTTTACAAATTTTAGTGCAATATGTTTATATTCCAAATGATTATCGTCTAATATCAATACAAAATAAATATATAATTCCTTCGTGGTAATTTGAACACGGTGTCCTTTCAAAACACAATATAATGCGCTAACAAAAATGACCGTTCAGGCAAATGTTAAAACTATGTCTAAAACTTATATCAACATTAACTATGGAAAGAATAATAAACGATCGATTTATTTTGTATGATAATTATAACTGAACGGAACGACATTTGTTATATATTTATTAGTCATGAGTGTTAATTGTTGTGTTGTAATACAATTTATAATTTTATTTTTGGAAGTTATGCCGTTTTTTATTTAACATTCAAACACTTTGAACGGGTCTCGTACATTAATCTTTAAAACCGATGCTTACATAGATTCAAAACATTATTTGAACACATTTAGTTAATTATATCCGCACAAAACTAATTGAGTGCTATCATAATTGAGTAAAAGCTAATGTGGTTTCAATTACTTTAACGTTAATTAATCGTTATAAGCACATGTCTTTTTCAGGTGTAAATCAATCATTGTTAGTGACAACCTTGCAATAAGGGCCAATGTTTGCACCAAGTAGACTACGTACTAGCAGGAGAACAAAGACGGGCAGTAAATACCAGCTGTCCAGATTAAAGATTCAATTACAAGAGCATGGACAAGTTTTCTCAACAGTTATTTTAACTCGCCAAGCAAGTGTTGATCCCAATTAATTAGTTCTTCAGACAATAACAGCAATCTACGATGAAAAACCTATATTCATAGGAGAGTACAGTAATTGGGTTTAAGACTCACGTTTCATTTTTGTCTATGTGAAGTGTAACACCGATTGCATCCGGAGATCATTTTTATCATATGAGGGTCCTTTATTTGAAGCAAGCAACCTATTACCCTTCATTTACATACAGGACAAAAACAGACACCGATGCATTGAACTGGTGTCACAGCCTTGTAACGGTCAATACAAAGCATGGCATTGGGGGTTTAAAACCGGTGTAATGGTGACCAAACCTCGCACTTAGCCGAAGTATTTTTAATTGAGCTTGCACATATCGGCCATACGAACTCAGTTTTCGGAAAAGGACAATGAGTAGGAAACGAAAATTAAATACGTATCTGATCGAAACTGGAGCCTTATCATAGCCACACATCTGTTATGATTGTCTTGAATAAAGTGTACCACTAAAATTGGCGTGGTATAAGAGCTAGCATTTGCTGCTGCACTGAAATTAACAATCATAATAAAGCAGACAGGAGAGAAAACCGGTTTAATTCCCCTTTATTACTGTTTAATTTGAGTTACAATGCTATGAGGTTTAATTTTATTTACACTTATATGTATCATGAATATTGCTGGGCAAAGTGTGAGGTTGAGCGCTCAATAACCGGTTTAAACCCCAAGTGCTTACAATTGACCGTTCCAAGGCGGTGCCCCAACTTTATTCTACTATGTGTATATGTTGTTTCGCTTTGTGCCGTACTGTACCGTTTTGGCAATTGGTTCCTTGCCGTAAATAAAGGACCACGAAGGTGTGTATGATGGAAATGCAATACTGTTGCAGCTTATGGAGTTTCACTTTTTTATATTATATATATGTCGCTTTAGAATAGTTTCTGTAATGCGTTTGCATATTAAAATACTGTTTGCTGTCGTTTTGTGTCAGCAATTGTGTCCCAATTTATGAAAGCAATACTCTTCATATCGTCAAAACTTTTATTAATATACATACAAAGCATGCATATTATCTTGATTCCAGTATTTGGCGTACTCTGGACTATGGTCATTTGCAACGACTTAAACTGCCTTTATATTGCCTACGCGCACGGCGTTTTGGCTATTTGGTGTTTATTGCGGATATTTGGCTATTAGGTGTATTGTTAAATGAATACCGATGCTGTATGCTAGACGGACGAAGATATTTTTTACGTTCGAGAATTGCAATCAAGTTAGCGTATTTAGACATGAGGCTAAGTAGCCTTTTATCGGTATTATCTAATAATCTGTATCAAGACTTTTCTCAGTCAAATTCCTTTTCATCGTATATTTTAATATACAAGTATAACTGGATGATTCTTAATTGTTTTTTGCAGGGATTTTTGGGGGTTTTCTGTTCAGAGTAGGTATAATTTTTCACTTTTTGTACCCAAAATAGTTTATTAACACAATAATATTTCAAGTTCTGTATTCCGGAATAGTTTGTGTTATTAAGCATTTAACGCAATATTTGTTTTCCTTTTGTAAAATCCCATGAATCCTCAAACCAAAATTTAAATACGACGCGGCGTAAGCCGTTAGACAGTGAAAGGGCCCGAACCCTTTAATGTAATGGTCAATAATTATATTCATGAAATTAATAATAACATTTATATGTTGACTGCATGGGTTTTAAAGATTGTTTCAATATATGTTCAGAATGGTCAGAAATCGCTGATATTAATAACCTAAAAACATGATCAAATAAATGGAATTTAAAATCTCAGCTAAAAACAGTTAATTTACGTCCTTGTGTATGTGCTATAATTTGCCCTTGCGAACAATAAAAACTTTGTTTTACATACAACCTATTTGACAATTAAATAGTACATGATCAGTTATTGTCTTCAGCCGTCATTATTTCATCCAGTATTGATGTAGCGTTGCTTATAATAATTATGGAAATGAAATCATAATTAACATCACCTTCTTGCAAGACCAACGTTCAAATCGTAAAACTCCATCTTGAGGAAAAAATTAACATAATATTTCAAAAACTTCAGGTCATTATTGCTTTAATAAAATTAATCATAATGTGGAAATTATACAAGACACTTATTATACCCCGAGCCGGTAACGAATAAAATATACCCGTGCGTAAAAATATATTTCGCGAGTGTGCCTTAAAAGAGCAGCTTGTGTTTTCGAAAAAATGCGGTAAAGCTTATAATCGGAAGATGGGTATACCATGTATTTTATTCATGAGCGCTTGATTTTAAAATCATAAACTTAAGAAGTACCATTTTGTTCTTTGAATGTTTTTTTTTTTTAATTTTCGTCCGGTATAATTTATAACAAAAGTAATATAGAAACATCTTTGCCCTCTTGGTTATTTATTGCTTACAACGGAAAAAAGGAATGACATATAAAATGTCTATCCGGATTATTTCATATATTGATCAAAAAAAATTATTCTCTATATACCGTGATCATAGTAAGAACAACTTACCAACATACTCTTGGACCATAGATCTATGATGTTTTGTATTTACCGGTAAATATATCGCATTGGTCAATGTAAAATTCTACTGGTAAGTATCGTTTTTTAATATCCCGCAAGTCTAAAAACTGTTCAATAGTTGAATCCAATTTTAAACTTGTTTTGTAACCATTTCTCCGAGTTAAAATTTATTTAATATGAGTACGTTATACTAGTATATAATTGGATGTCAGCAACTGTATGAAATCTTTCCCATGTAATCTTTGATGAACCCGTCAATGTATAAAAGATTATCTCACTAGGGAGGCGAGTTTCTGTGTCTTCAATAAACAACAATTAACGCTACAAACAGAAGATTACAGCCAATGGAGCATCTTGCTATTAGATTATAACGATGCCCAATATAAGATTATGTCAGCTCTCTACCTGGAGTTAATTCATCAGGCAGCATTAATGGCCGGCTTAGAAAGGACGAAAGACAGTAACGAAGTATTTAAAATCAATAAACGCTGCCGTTACCATAATTATTTACACGTGAAATGGAGAAAAAGTTGTTGAACATTCGGAACATTTTTTTTTTCCATAAAACACTGTGTATGAAAATTTATTTAAATTCGATTGATACCAGTAAATAAATAAGCAAATGATATAAACAACCATGCAGGATCTATATAATTGATTGATGTAACTTCATTTTCACGGACATTGGTTTTTATATTAATAACACATATTGGCATAACATTTCTCTTATCAGCAGTTTAAGTGATATCTTACCCTTCTATTGCCGTATCGACTTCATTGGCGCTGTAGTTAATATTTCAGAGGTTTCTCTTGTAGTAATTGTTAACCTCTTTGTCTTTGTTAATCTGAGTACGTTATACTAGTATATAATTGGATGTCAGCAACTGTATGAAATCTTTCCCATGTAATCTTTGATGAACCCGTCAATGTATAAAAGATTATCTCACTAGGGAGGCGAGTTTCTGTGTCTTCAATAAACAACAATTAACGCTACAAACAGAAGATTACAGCCAATGGAGCATCTTGCTATTAGATTATAACGATGCCCAATATAAGATTATGTCAGCTCTCTACCTGGAGTTAATTCATCAGGCAGCATTAATGGCCGGCTTAGAAAGGACGAAAGACAGTAACGAAGTATTTAAAATCAATAAACGCTGCCGTTACCATAATTATTTACACGTGAAATGGAGAAAAAGTTGTTGAACATTCGGAACATTTTTTTTTTCCATAAAACACTGTGTATGAAAATTTATTTAAATTCGATTGATACCAGTAAATAAATAAGCAAATGATATAAACAACCATGCAGGATCTATATAATTGATTGATGTAACTTCATTTTCACGGACATTGGTTTTTATATTAATAACACATATTGGCATAACATTTCTCTTATCAGCAGTTTAAGTGATATCTTACCCTTCTATTGCCGTATCGACTTCATTGGCGCTGTAGTTAATATTTCAGAGGTTTCTCTTGTAGTAATTGTTAACCTCTTTGTCTTTGTTAATCTGAGTACGTTATACTAGTATATAATTGGATGTCAGCAACTGTATGAAATCTTTCCCATGTAATCTTTGATGAACCCGTCAATGTATAAAAGATTATCTCACTAGGGAGGCGAGTTTCTGTGTCTTCAATAAACAACAATTAACGCTACAAACAGAAGATTACAGCCAATGGAGCATCTTGCTATTAGATTATAACGATGCCCAATATAAGATTATGTCAGCTCTCTACCTGGAGTTAATTCATCAGGCAGCATTAATGGCCGGCTTAGAAAGGACGAAAGACAGTAACGAAGTATTTAAAATCAATAAACGCTGCCGTTACCATAATTATTTACACGTGAAATGGAGAAAAAGTTGTTGAACATTCGGAACATTTTTTTTTTCCATAAAACACTGTGTATGAAAATTTATTTAAATTCGATTGATACCAGTAAATAAATAAGCAAATGATATAAACAACCATGCAGGATCTATATAATTGATTGATGTAACTTCATTTTCACGGACATTGGTTTTTATATTAATAACACATATTGGCATAACATTTCTCTTATCAGCAGTTTAAGTGATATCTTACCCTTCTATTGCCGTATCGACTTCATTGGCGCTGTAGTTAATATTTCAGAGGTTTCTCTTGTAGTAATTGTTAACCTCTTTGTCTTTGTTAATCAATACAATGTCAAGAAAGACGCCAGAAGACATGAAGATAATTTGTGTTGCTAGTAGACCAGGATGCGGGCGTTTTGTATGGCGT
>VMBQ01000531.1:130485-145007 GCA_007657795.1 Dreissena rostriformis | reverse complement strand
TTTTTTTTTTTTTTTGTTTCTTAAGTAATACATGTATTAAGTAAACTATAGTCTTTTAAAGCAATATTTTACTCAAAATCATATTCTATGTTGTTTTCAACTACAGGATTGTTATAACTATGTGTTCATTGAATGTGCTATATATCATGTTGTTATCATGTAATGTTATGTATAAGTCGGCTTTAAAAGCTCTTCAGAGCTTGTGTTTATCATGTTTAAAACCCCGACTTTATAAATAAATATTACTTGACTTGACTTGACTTCAACCTTCGGCATGAACCAAAACTCCGGGAAATGCAAGAAATCTATGTCCACAAATCAAAAATTTGTAGTCTGCGACAGAATAACAAATTGTCTTGCGACCGGAAGTCCGAGCGAATGAACCAACGGGCGATTTCTTCGTTCTTCGGTACTTGTTCGGAAAAGTATTTGCTTTACAACAGGACTTGTCTGAGCGAGGAAAGGTTCAATCGATTCCGTGTGATACAATACGGACCGGGAAGGTAGGTCACCCTATGTTTATATGTTTATTATGTAGTTAGATAAACGTTTTATTGACGGAAACGAAAATGACGGTATAAGAAGACAGTAATTGATATTTGTAACATACCATAATTCTTTATCAAACATTCTTTTTAAGATGCAAAAAGAGAACCTTTAAAATTTTAGCCGATTCCTATGTTACAGAATACATAATAAAGTTCAACATCTAACTTCAAATGTTCCTTATAATAATTTGACAAATCAAAAGTAAACACAGCGAATTTCCAATTGCATAAGCAGGATAGAAATGGCATTTGCTGATAATTTAAGTTATATGAGCAGTAGCCGATAATTAGACACAGCCCTTGAAGTAAACATCAACGAACTTATTACACCAGCACACAAAACAACCTATTATTAAAGGCATATCATTCCGACATAAAACTCGTATCCTTGTTCAGAAATACTGTAAATTGTAACTTTGAAGTAAACATACGTTATGGGTTAGTTTATAAAGAGAAAATCCGTACGAATAGTTTTCTTTTGGCATGTATATGAATATTTCATTAATTTTAACAGAATTCATTAAAATGTATAAAATTGGTGAGATAAATTCAGAAGCGAAAAAAATTACTTGTGCGTTTTTATCAATGTCTGTCTTTAGTAGTTGTTGTACAGTGGAAAACTGAATACAATAAAATCCAGCTTAGCAACAATTTCGATTTCGTATATTTCGATATGTACGCCGAGTCGTTTAGTAAAATCACTTTTATACCGGCTCTTATAAAAGCGGGCTTTTACCATAATTGCCTAATTATCTTTGGTGTGGCAGAAGAAAGACTAAATGTTTAATTGATCAATTATTAATGATGTATTTCCAGATTTAAAACGACGGCAAAGTAGTTTATTAACCCTTTCCCACTCTGAAGCGAAGTGACAATGACTTTTGCAACCAGCATAAAACCAGAACAGCCTGCGAGTATACGTTTTAAGCCGTTTGCTGCTCATCAGTATCTTAGGGTTGGAAATGAAGAATTTACAACTTAAATCTAATAAGAAAGGTCCTCAATTTATTTTTATTTTCTATGCGACTTCAAACGAGTCAAAATACGTATTTGAGTGGCAAAGAGTTAAGCATTCCTTTAATTCTTTCCCGCACTCGACAACATGTAATCCTGGTTGCGATAAATTATGCATTTGTAATTCTTTAAAAGGAGCAGCGATTTCCTGTTTGAGTCAGCAATCTTTAGCGAAATTATGTTGAGGAGCTCTTTGCCAGTATAATGTTAATTGCATTGCCTTACCAGCATGTCGTTTCCACCGTCCCAGGGGTTTACACTCTTAGGTAGTTATATGACTTTTCTTGCGTTTTGTTTAACGAAAATCAGCGTTAGCAGGACTTTTAATCGTACATTGTTACAGCTTCAGGCAGTGGTTACTTTAATTGAAACACCACCTGCAAGGTTAGTCCAAGTAGTCGATATGGGTATGTGAAGTGTCTTCAATTGAAATCTCCTGAGAGGGATGTACAAATGGATTGTCTATTAATCGTTGTTTTAGCGGCCCTTAAACCACGAGCACCGATCGTGAAATTATTATACTATCGTATATTTATAATACGGATGCGTAGGAATAGTACAAAAAGCGTTTCTGCGAAGGTTTTGTGTTATAGCCATGAAACAAAACGACAAAGTATTGTTTACTGGCTGTCTAAAAAATATAATTCGAAAACTATGATTATTCTTACATGATAAGAACATTTTTGTGAACATAATATCAGAAATATAATTAGACTCTATTTTTGCTGGGTGCATGTCTGAAACTTCTTTTTTTCGTTGCATACGTGTAGTTTTACAACGTTAATTTCTTATCTTGTCTATTTGAAAATCAGCGAATGTCGAGTTAGAACATTATAAATTATTATTTGTGGTTTAATTGTTTTAGGCAACCAACGTTTGTGTGCCTGAAATAAGTGAAGCGTAGCGAAACTATTATAACGGTTATGCAAGGTAAGAGACATCACTAACATGACATATTTTGTTAGTGTTTTGGTGTTGTTATTGTTGTTGTTTTTTGTGTGTGTTTTTTTCAAAACAAAATAAGTGCAGGCTTATGTGTTATTCGTTGTACTGTTTAGGAACCTGTTGTTACTGTTTTTAATATAATGAATGTTTCAAGGCTAAGGTTTTTAATATTGAGTTGAAGTTACGCCTTAAAAAAAAGTTATGTCCCACAAGGAAAAATTTAGCAAAATACGTTTTTCCACTTAAAATGTCTGAGCTTTATGGAAGAGTCATTTGAAAGTGTTCATAGGTACACTATTTAAGTACAGATTTAAACAACGGTCACTTTTGCATTACTATGCATGTGCTTATTTTTTTTATATATTGTCAATTGTGTATGTATAACGATGAACTGGACTTGTTCAAGTGATATGAATAAATTTTATGTTCTGTTCTGTTCTGTTCTGTTTAAACTAATGAAAAAATGCATCAAGCGTTTTCATCTTCGTTTGTTTGAGTCTCTAGTGGCATATGTAAGCGTCTATTTACAAAAAATCATCGTTTAAATCATTTTTATTTCAACAAAACATGTTTTTAAAAAGGTAATCGGCGTTGAAATCAGTACTGATGTCCTTTTCGTATATAATAAATTATGTTAGTATGGTCAACAAGACTTCTGAAACACATGTGAGTTTCATTCATTAACTATTACAATCTGCACAGCGAACAAAGCGATCGTATACAACCACTTGTATTGAAATAAGTGTATTTATGTTTTGCAAATGAAATAAAATAGATGTATTTCTATTTCAAAATATTACCGCACTAATGTCACCACTATTTACTTACGGAAAGGTATTTACCATTATACATGTATATGAAATAATACCTACTGGATAACACGATCACCGTTTAATTGAAAATTAAACAACCAATATATTTATAATTATAAATTATCCATTTTAGTAAATTATGTGTTAAATGATTATTACTTACAGTAAATTAAATGAGTTTGCGCTATTTTTAGAAGAAAGCTTTAATTTTGGAGTTTTTTACTCACAGTAATTACGGATTGGGAAGTCAATCAAACTATGAAACTTTTTACGCTTTAGAAGCAATGGTAATAGGACATTAAAATTTTATATTTGATTATGATATATATTTTGCCTATATATTTGAAAAAGAGCAGCCATCTACAATTTTTTATTCAATGTTCGCCACAAATTAAAAAAGTATACATTGCAATAGACAGACGTGAGGAGCATACGATTCTGTTTCATAATAACCTACTTGTCAACAAGAAGATCGCTTTGAGAATGATTCAAAATACCCAAATTAGTACAATAAAGATAATTTTAATTTTCTCAATATTAACATGATTATGCAGTCTATATATCCCTTTAAACAAGACTATCGTATTTAATAATGTTCAGATAGGTTGTTCTCTTCAAGATGTCTCTGTATTTCGTTGTTCTTATTTTCTTAAAATATATTGTAATATTGTTATCGAGAACGCACGTTTAGAAAGAATCCTTTTGTCATTTATATCGCTTTTAAAAGATGTATATTGCTTTCGTGATGTGAATTCCCCTTAGGCAATGCAGTCTGTTCTCTGAAAATTCTCCCCAAAATATGTGTTGAAGATTTGAAGTAACAAGCAAATTTTATGGCAATAAAATTCAAAAGATCCCATAGCTATCACAGAAATGTGTCTTTACAAAACCATGTATGTAATTGGCATAAGTTTATGTTTAGGAAATTCAATAGGCACGCACAATGCGTCAGAAAGTCGCGCCTGTTGTTTTAAACAGATATTTCTCTGTATTTCTCTGTCAATGCACATCCAATTAGTTTCATATATGACCCTAGTTATAGTTAACCACGTGACCGGCTTTGAGCCATCAATACGCGTATTGTGTTTCTCCGATAAATTGATTGATCTTAAATAAAGAAGCTCATCTCATCTGCACTGCATTTCAAATGTTGACACAGAAGTTTGATGTGAATTATTTAAAAAAAAAAATATTCAGTATTGCTATGATATTTCATCTATTACACTCGTGTAAACGATAACATTTTACATTGTACTTATCGTTGTACTATATTGCCTGATCAATTATCTAATCCTTGCTTAGAATGCATTTTTTGTATTGCGCTCATTGTTCTTAGTTAGGTATTAACTATTTGCTAGAATGCTCCTAAAAGTGAAGTTGAAAGCATTTGTTTGTTTTGGGACCAGTTTGAACTTGGTGCTTAGTCTCTACGACTACTTCATTGCTGATGTATCATTCATCATTGAGTATTAAGATATGAAAATCCTTTTAAGTTTATTCGTAGTAATTATTGTCAAACATTTAATGTCTTCGATATCTTGAGTAGAATAGGGAAATATCCATGTTATTATTACAAAACATATATAGATTATGAGCATATGTAGCGAATTTATTGTAATATTCACACATGATATGTTTCTGGATTGACTAAAATCGGTTGAAAATTACCAGCGACACTTTTTCAGCGAACACGTAAATGTGTTATTATTTTATCTGTTTGACAAGAATAAAAAAATATATATATATGTAAGTGTGATTGCGTGCTTTTGTCCGTTCGTCCTATTTACAAGTTAATATTGTTGTGTGTTGCTTTGACTAACTATTGCAATTGAAAGCGTTTCAATGCGAATCATTTGTTGCAAAATATAATATCAATTTTCTGTTCTGGCAATAAATTACCGTATCTTCAGTCAATCAAATCGTTGGTCATCGCGTGCGGTTAGAGAAGCAAATTCCGAACTAGCTTATCGATGAAACGTCACATTTACAATTGCGAAGAACTAAAGAAAATACTGATGGCCCAATAAATATTGTTCTTTATCTCACAGGCCTTTGATCTTATATTATACCGCGATTTAAGATCCAGTTGCGCATCGTTCTGATCGATAACGAGGATATAAGATCTTAACAAATACAAATTAATGGTTGAAGTGTAACGTGTAAATGAATTAATCGTATGTGTTCTCTAAGTCGTTTTTACTGACGCGAACGTCCGCGACCTTACAGGAGACATTAATATTGACTTAAATTGCATGCTGCATTAGGTGAGATTTATATACAGCCTCATGGTGTTTTCGGTTTTCAGAATGTCGTTTGCTTCTATGTCGTTTTCGCAATATTATTCTTAAAGCACTCGAAACTATTTTAAAAGGCTTTTAATTACCGAACAAAGCTTTCGATGTGAAATGCTGAAACAATTATTAATAAACAAACGTTTATGACATGTCTCTCTTTTTATTAATTTTTTACGCTGCGATATGAGGCTCTATGATCAACTTGTAAATATTTGTTTTACTTAATAATCATTATTTTGTTCTTGCAACATTTTGACAGATTAAAAAAGGGTTTTCCGTATTAATTGCATACGTATCGGCTTTAATATAAGACATCAACAAGACAAACATGGTACTTGAAACAAAGAAATTATTATTTTGCAATGTAAGTCAACTTATGAAAATTTCAAATCCATAATTTCAAATTCAGGAACAAAACAACAGAAAGCTCTTTCAACTTATGCTGCGGTTCAATAAGAAATTCAAAACAATTCATTAGACAGATCTGTTTTCTTGCCCAATGGTTTTCTTCCCCGCGAGACTTCAATATGGATAAAATGTCAAATGCTGACATGTTTACAACACAATAAGGTTGCTCTTGATCCAATAAAGTTCTCTGATGTCTTTCTGTTCCTGAAGGCTACTAGATTTAAGGCATTGTAAATTTTAAAAATATAAGGCGCTACATCTGTGTGTGTGGTGCGTTCACATGCCGGACTTCAGTTAAACCGAACAAGTGGAAAAAAGAAATTGCGTCGGTGTAAATGTTAAAGAGTTCAATGAGCTCTAACATATATGGCTTTCTTCCACGACATTAAACATGTCATCATGGCATCGTAAACTCTGAATGTTCGAATTGTTTAAGGCAAAAACTGTCAGTTTGTGAATAGGATTTTAATCATTGTTTGGCATTCTGGTATTTGTTGCTGAGAACTCGTTGTGTGATGTGTTAAAATGTCTGTCTACATAAATGTACATAGTACGTCTATGTTCATTTTTTACCATTCCGGCTAGTGTTTAAGCTGAATATGGAAGGTTTACACATATCTATAGACTCAACATTTTTTGTCATTTACACAAGTGTATATCAGCACAATAATTGAGAGTACAATGTGTAGTACCAATTATGCATGACTTTGTATTAAAATCAGAATAATAAATATCATAAATGATACTACAAATAAAGCGTATTTTTTATCGGAACTCTTGATCAACAACATATATTTATTGAATGTTTTTGCACAGTTTTTAAATGTATGATATTCGACTTGAATATGACGAACCCTAACACGTACTCTTATTAAACATGTCATTTGATTGCAGTAGTAAATTAAAAGTGATGCTGCGTGCTCACAGCTTTTGTAAGGATTGTGTGCTCTAATTTTCAGGCCCAATGATGGAAACCAACGACCCAAACTAGTGAGACGAACAAAAGCTTGTATTTGATGAATGGCCATGGATTGGTAATGAGTATTAGGTTAAACGTAGTATTGATGACACACACAAAAACGTCTCGTTTGTCGTTTTAAAGATTAAAGATTGACACGTATACTGTAATTCACGCTTGTAAATGACGAATGATACAACTAGTTTTCGCTTGTTAATCACCCAGAGGTTTAAATAACTAAATGTAATGAAGCAAAAGTATGTTATACATATTATGGCGGCAATGAAAATGAGAGGTCTTTAGTTAAATCCTTATTTCGATTCGAATTGTTTTAATGAGTTTTCTGTAAACACAAAATCGAATACTTGATCCACATAGATAACGGTATATGTAATCTACCAGTAGGCATCTGTTTGAATTGTAGCATAAACGTATGAATCGCGCATTGAAAAGTGATCCTTATACAAACATATTGTGTTATATTAATTTAATTTCATAATCAGCAATATATGCGTTTGGCAAAGGACACATTTTTTATCAGTGTATATCATCTATTGAAAACCAGTGTTCCCTCTCCTGTTATATGCAAAGTAATGTGAAAAACCTTCGGTCTTACAAGGGCAGTTAAACACCGTGAAATGAATATGGACTCTGCATCATGGTCAACTTTCTCATTATCACGACTGATTTGGCGAAATAACACCACGTGGGGTAAACAAAGCTGTAGTGTCACCTTGTTGAAAACACCATCATAGTGACGTCATTTGTTTATGTTGATGACGTCATTTACTGGTCATCGTGCTCTTAACTATTTAATTTTGTTTCTTATCGAACTAAACACTGCAAAATGTGAATATTACGGACTAAACAGAATACCAAGTATGGTTCTCAAAGGCTCTTTGTTCATGTTTTCCAAGCCTAGCTATTAAATACACTTGTCCGTATTCAACGCTTACTTAGTATGCCCAATGTCTGCTCTGCATATAACAATTGGTAATACGCGTGTTGCACAAACAAAACTCAGTCCTGTCAAGAATTTTAAAAAATGAATGACGTAATAATACCATCTCTGAACTCTTGTGTATTTGGCAGCCCCGTGGCGGAAGGAGGTGGTCATGTGACCATCAGTGGAGGATTCATGTTCACAACCATGAACAAACTCACCAACCAGGTGATGTGATGTTGTTGTTGTTTTATTACATTGTTAAAGGGACTGTAACCACGAATGACGAAAAAAGAAAAGTTCTCAAAATGTTATCAATATAACTAAGAATTGTAAAAAAAATACGGTATTTTAGAACTTTTCTTTTTTCGTCATTCATGGTTTACAATCCCTTTAATATGTCACATACGATGTAAAAATCGAAAGTTTTAAATACACTGTATGTTCAGATGTCCCGTGCTGTTTGATATAAACTTAATATAAGGTGAATAAGATTTATATGAATCATAATTGATTACTAAATGGCCAACCATACACATCCCTTAATGAATGATTAAAGCTTTAGATTGCAATAACCATTTGTTGATAAAGAAAAACTAATACATCTATGATAAATGTCCAATGGTGAGAAATCTCATTTTGTCATGGACGTTGCCATATATCTTTTCATCATTAATGGTATCGCGTTCTAAACCTATAGTGTTGTTCTAATACATTCTCATTTATGCTGCATGCTTCATGTTTTATGATTAATGGCTTCTTAACGCTAAAGGTTCATGCTAATTTTTGTTGTTATATGGGTCAATGTGTACATTAGTTATATTTTCGTTTTCGAACTATATTATAAGAAGCGCGTCTTGCGAAAATGTGTCTTATGTCATATGCGGCCAGCGAATCTCCAGACCAGCTTGCGCAGTACCCTGTCCGCTATAAAGTCACGCAAGGTTTTGCAGTCTCATAAGCGGACAGCATAGCTTCTAACCAGTCCATGCGAATGCACATGCTTTTCTGGAGCTTCGCTTATCGCATATGGCATGCGACAATTTTTCGTATGACGCGGGTCATAAGGAGGCTATTGGTAACATGGAATGAATTGTTCACCACGGTCAGTCCCTTTCATTATCACAAGGTTTTAAGGTACTTTAAAGTTCTTATTTTTTAACACGAACAATCGCAATTACGACAGTACTTTCGTCTTCATTCATTTGACAATACCTTTTTTATCATTTAATACAATGATAAATGTAGTGTTTACTTTTTTGTATTATTACTCGCAATATTTGAGACTACAGTGGATGTTGATCCGTGCATTACATTTTGTCTCTTTTTAAATTTGTATTTTGTGAGTGTTAATTGACTTTATAATATTTGACGAGAATCACGAAAGTTCGCTAGCAAATTAATCTTAAACTCGGCAAATAAGGGAAAACACAGTAAATATGGATAAAATGATGCAAATTCGAGGCCAATCAAAATCCATTTAAGCTAACACTAAACGAGATTCGACCAAACAAAATTCACAATTAGCTCGTCCAATACGAGATGATATTTCTAGACGCCATTTTTGAAACGCTTATGATAGAAATGCTTGATTTGGTAGTTATACGTAAACTTTTTAAGTAACAAACACACAAACTAAATGTAGTTTGCATATATTGTGCGATAGTATATTGATTTACAAAATACCGGTTTTAACTTGTTGCCGGTTTGATTTGCTTCGAATTTCTTTTCATTTAAAAACGCTTCAATTAGCGTCTGTATATGGTGTTGTAGACACATGTAAACATAACAAAACGAGTTCTAACAATAGTGTCCGGTTCAAGTTGGGATCAGTTATAGCATGCATAATGTAAGCAGATAATACAATACTAAAATACATGATACATATGGAAATTATGTAATGTATTGTTCGAGCAAATTCATTTTTTGCTAGTTCGTTAGGAGGGGGAGTGACATATCTTTACCTGTATATATGCAATAGTTATATATCGAGATCATGAATCCAACTGACATAGAGAAAAAGAAAATGGAAGTCTTTTTAAGTATTGGACTTAATAAGTAGATTTAATTCAATTTCAATCAATAACAGTGTCAATTTAACCAGAAAGAAAGGTGAATCGGCGGGTTAGCTGGGCGTTTGCTCTGGCAACTCGCCGATACCTCCTTCACATTGGCACGAATATATCAGCTGATGTAATGTATGGGAAAGCATAGAAGTCAAAGTTAGACAGAAATATAATGAAATTTTTTATAGTTATGTATTCTCTTCGACATCCTTGATGTAGTCGTCGCTTTCCAATTTCAAAGCACGTTATGAGCAGCTAGCATGGATTTGTTTAGACGCAAACTACATACAAATGTGTTTATTTTTATATTAAAATAATTGTTTGATGTAATAAAGTGTTAATTGCTGAACATTATAATAAAGTCAATTAATAAAATAATTATTAGTTATATAATTATATTTGCCGTATAACGAGGCTTCAGACAGTCGTATTAACATTCGGTCTACGACCTCGTACTGCTGTCTTCAGCTCAATAACAAGGCCAACTTGAATTCACCCAATTATAAATAATGATATGATAAAACAGTTCATATCAATTTACAGTTAGTTTCACGAACAGTTTACACACTCACATCATTTCATAAATGACTCATTTTCCTTAAGAGAACAACACACACATGTCTGTAAACAAAGTGTTACCAGGTACTAACATAGGTAAACAGTTATACATGTACTAGGCTGCTAAAATTGGTTATAAATAAGCATTTGATTAATATTCGTGTACAATGTTATTGCTAAATCACAACAATGGCATTTTTACAGTAGGCGCTTCCAAAGAATGCCAATGTATTCAAATTAATCTTTAGCTCTATCCAATCATCGCACAAATGTATATCACGTGTTGAGCATATAATCTATTTAATAAAAAAAACCAATGCAAATAGTTCGTAATATTCAACAGAGCACGTGGAAATATTTGTGATTTTTTTTCAAAGGAAATTTGTCATTGATCAATATCTGGCGTAAGAGATTAAGGGTTTCGTGGAACTACCCGTATAGCTCTAATGGTGCTTCGTGACTTACTTCTTTGCTGAATACATTTTACAGCTAATCAAGTGATGACCAAATGCGATTATAAGTTAACTATATGGAGAACATATTGGTGTCTCGCTCCTAGTTCCTTATTACTTAATTGAATAATGAAACAGGAAAAGTTCATTATTCCTTATTCAAGCTACACATGTTTGCTGTAAGATTTTTAAGAATATTAATGCAAACAACGAGATCAAATTTAATTTAATTCATGAATCCCTTCAAAAATAAGGAATAAAGAACTAGTTCCACGTGCCTTATTCAAATCGAATAAGCAACCATTAATATGAAATATACAACTATTCGACAAGTTAAATTGGTTGTAAAACCACTCGAATGCAGTCATGTATTTTATGTTTTATAACAAACATTCGGGGTTCTTTATCGCACTTGAATTGTATTTCTTTTTGTAAAACATGTTTACTAAGATTTATTAAATTAAAGGAGATAACTTTTCACGGCTGAGTAAGTAACACGGAACCAGTTCTCTATTCAACCGAATAATGAACTGGCATTTTTTTTACTTCACGTGTACCGAGCTGTACCAAATGACTATGGAAATCATTTTTCATATATTAATTATATCAGAAACATCTATAACAGTTCTGCAACATTATTCAATCCGAATAACTAGCATTTTGTAAAGTAAAACGTTTAAGTTTGGGTGATGTGAAGTAAAGATTCAAAGTTTAAACGCCAATTCGGTTTGAACAAGAAATCATATTTAAACGCGAACAATAAACTTGAACATTTATCGTAATATATAAAATAAATGTATTCAATTGCAAGTGTAAAATATAACTTGCCGAATGTCTAGCTGTGTTTTTCACATAAATTGGGTACTGCTAGGTCGATTAGTAACAAAGCAACAGTTTCTTATTCGGTTTAAAATGACAATCAACACTTATGTACATGTGGTCAAATATTTTAGGGGAGGGAGAGCGGATTTATCCCCCTTACTTTCTCCTGTTTTATCTCTTATCCCCGTCAAAAACACACTCAATTGGGAAATCAATAGATTTATCACGCAAATAAATGATAAAACGAGACACCCGTGCAATTGTTGGCGCTAAACCAATAATATGCATAGTACCACCATCAAAAAACACATATTTTTTACAAAAACGAGAATAATTTCATTTTTCAGCTTAGTTTTCATAGCGTGGGTGTTTTATTATGCATGTTGATACAGCTGGTTAATTGCTAAGTTAAATGCATGTACATTCTAAGTATGTCTGTAAATACAGAAACATTGTCTATCTTTTAAAGCCCAAGTCTCACTATTGCCGTTGTAGCCCCGGTTCGCTACGCTACCGGGACGCTACCGGCTACGACCGTGACTCGACCGGGGCACTACCAGCTACGACCGGGACTCACCGGGTCGTCACCGGGATAAACCGTAGCTCTAAAGGGGCTGACCGGGACTCTGCTGGGATGAAAACCTGGGCAGCACCGGGAATATATGTGAACGCGCTCAACAAAAATAACCATCGATCATCCCGGTAGTCGCCGGTCGACCGGTTCTATCAAACCGGGATGAACCGAGGCTACACCGGCAATAGTGAGACTTGGGCTTTAGACATAAAGGCTCAATGCTTACTGAAATCGTTCAGGCTGAAAGTAAATAACAAACGTGTTACAATTTATAACATCGATAATCTTGCTTGATATGCGATTGCATATTACAATAAGCCGAACATACACTCGGTGTTTCGGTTATTCTAGATTGTTTTACTCATAATAATCACTAAAATTTGAATGTATTATGCATCAACGTGCTTCGTATAATTAACCTATGTATAATAAAAGAACATTAATGTATACTAGTCAACTCAATCATATATTGAAAAATAACCGGTAGTCAATTGACCTTGTGAAAAAATTGAAAAACATGTGTTTAGCCATTCCGTATGTTAGGCCTTGATCGTTTGACAAATATGTATTGTTTTATAAAAGAAACATTCATTTACGGTCACCTTTTATTCGCATACTTTTACCTAAGTGTGTATCTTAAAAAAAAAAATGCGCAACTCTATTTGACATGTGCAAGCTCATTGTTTGCTGCGCTTTCTTTTTGTCAATGGCTGTTTTCCCAAAAATATTACTTTAATCGATATGAATATTCAACAAGGTAATGTCATTTAATAATTAAACGTAAATCCATGATTATTCGTCAACCCAAGCATCAATTGAACCTGAATTGACTTACCTATTCATCATGTGGTCTGTTCCCGTCCGTAGTTGACCGGTGTGTTGACTTACCTATTCGTCATGTGGTCTGTTCCCGTCCGTAGTTGACCGCTGTGTTGACTGACCTATTCATCATGTGGTCTGTTCCCGTCCGTAGTTGACCGCTGTGTTGACTTACCTATTCATCATGTGGTCTGTTCCCGTCCGTAGTTGACCGCTGTGTTGACTTACCTATTCATCATGTGGTCTGTTCCCGTCCGTAGTTGACCGCTGTGTTGACTTACCTATTCATCATGTGGTCTGTTCCCGTCCGTAGTTGACCGCTGTGTTGACTTACCTATTCATCATGTGGTCTGTTCCCGTCCGTAGTTGACCGCTGTGTTGACTTACCTATTCATCATGTGGTCTGTTCCCGTCCGTAGTTGACCGCTGTGTTGACTTACCTATTCATCATGTGGTCTGTTCCCGTCCGTAGTTGACCGCTGTGTTGACTTACCTATTCATCATGTGGTCTGTTCCCGTCCGTAGTTGACCGCTGTGTTGACTTACCTATTCATCATGTGGTCTGTTCCCGTCCGTAGTTGACCGCTGTGTTGACTTACCTATTCATCATGTGGTCTGTTCCCGTCCGTAGTTGACCGCTGTGTTGACTGACCTATTCATCATGTGGTCTGTTCCCGTCCGTAGTTGACCGCTGTGTTGACTGACCTATTCATCATGTGGTCTGTTCCCGTCCGTAGTTGACCGCTGTGTTGACTGACCTATTCATCATGTGGTCTGTTCCCGTCCGTAGTTGACCGCTGTGTTGACTGACCTATTCATCATGTGGTCTGTTCCCGTCCGTAGTTGACCGCTGTGTTGACTGACCTATTCATCATGTGGTCTGTTCCCGTCCGTAGTTGACCGCTGTGTTGACTGACCTATTCATCATGTGGTCTGTTCCCGTCCGTAGTTGACCGCTGTGTTGACTGACCTATTCATCATGTGGTCTGTTCCCGTCCGTAGTTGACCGCTGTGTTGACTGACCTATTCATCATGTGGTCTGTTCCCGTCCGTAGTTGACCGCTGTGTTGACTTACCTATTCATCATGTGGTCTGTTCCCGTCCGTAGTTGACCGCTGTGTTGACTTACCTATTCATCATGTGGTCTGTTCCCGTCCGTAGTTGACCGCTGTGTTGACTGACCTATTCATCATGTGGTCTGTTCCCGTCCGTAGTTGACCGCTGTGTTGACTTACCTATTCATCATGTGGTCTGTTCCCGTCCGTAGTTGACCGCTGTGTTGACTGACCTATTCATCATGTGGTCTGTT
>VMBQ01000531.1:109116-127589 GCA_007657795.1 Dreissena rostriformis | reverse complement strand
TACTACTACTACTACTACTACTACTACTACTACTACTACTACTACTACTACTACTACTACTACTACTACTACTACTACTACTACTACTACTACTACTACTACTACTACTACTACAACTACTACTACTACTACTACTACTACTACTACTACTACTACTACTACTACCACTACTACTACTACTACTACTACTACTACTACTACTACTACTACTACCTACTACTACTACTACCACTACCGCTACCTATACCACTACCGCTACCACTACTACTACTACTACCATTTCCACTACCACTACCACGACTTATATGACCATGATGATGATGGCGATGAAGATGATAATAGTGAAAATGACAATACATATAACATTGTGTTAAATAACTTCCTAACCCTGGTCTTATTCAGGTTTTAACCAGCTTCCTAGGCGACACGTGGCGCTGGCAGTACCGGGCCCTGTATAAGCTCGACACGCCCCAGTGCCTCGCCCTCTCCGACAGCGCATGCGTACTGGACAGGCCACCGGATCTTCTGCTCTACCTACACGATGACACTGCTAAGCACGGTTACTTTAATCGTTAAGTGGTTCCTTAATATCACGACATTAAAATGAAATCGCTTCACCTATTATGTCTGTAAGTTTATAAGTCGTTGTTATAAGAAGTTGGTACGACTTCGAGAGAAAAAAAATAATTATACCTAATGAAAAGCATAATTGTATATTTTATTTTATATTTATGCACATGTTCCGAAAGCAAATTCGGCGACTTATATTACGCATAAAGGTTTATGAGAATACCCCTTTTAGCCAATTAAATGCCACCAAGTCTTGAATTAAAAGTTGTGCACTTTATATTTAATGACTTACCGTTTCTTGTACGTTCTTTGTACCTACTCGCGCACGTAGTGAACATAATTTATGTATATCAGTATGAGACTCCTTTAAGATGTTTAACAGGTGAAAAATGTATTGATAAAGAATGTTCGCTCCGCTCTTTCCGCCCCTTCTTTACATCTATGCATTGATTCGTTTAGTCTTATTTGTTGCAGAGGACAAGACGCGTCATTGTTAAGGTTTTGTGCGAACGCACATTGGGCCATCGGAATCAACGATGAAGTCACTTACTAAATCGAATCCGACACCATTCGACGACGATATCGTCGTTGCCAACATGCCGTACCAGGGGCCCGAAACTGGGTCTCAGTCACATGGGGTTTACCAGATGGACTCGGTTGGACGGATAGAGGGCAGTGCGACGTCAAATGGCGTCAACGTCATGAGGAACTACGTCATAAACGCAAATGTAGCAATCTTACTGTTAAGTTTGTATGTGACAATAATTACTCCGTGCATCATCTTACCAACGTGATATCGATTAAATAAAACCTTGGGATTTAAATGTATTTCGCTACAACATCGAGGCAATAAGATTTACCACACTATAAATGGAAGAAATTGGGAGTGGTTTAAAGCTTCCGTATACAAATACTTTTTTTAACTGTGAAATATGTGTTTATGAAAGCTGTGTTTTCAAAATCAATCTATGTGCGTCCATTGGTATCCATGCCCTTTTTAGATGCATTTTTTTTTCAAAATAGTTTCTAATATATAATCAACGCATCCCGATATATTTGAGTGTGAAATGTTTCGAGATGTTTAATTTCCGAAAACAATGCAATTAATGTGTGCACATGATACGTCAATTGCACTTGACGACAGGACGCACCATCTGAAAACCGGAAAGTATTTTATCGACACATATTGCATACGATTTGAAATATCGAATAACCTTGATGTTTATTAGCAACCAGTTGAATGATTATAGGAATATAGTGTTAATGTCTATGTGTAATACCTGTTTTTGTAGGATGTTGATATCGCATTGTTTTCGTTTTAGAGCATTTTGACTTGAACATAAAATGTTTTAGACTTAGCACACATTTATCGCACACTATCAGGTCTGCAACTTTAAATTTACTTCGTAATTTACCCCCATCAAAATGCACGCATAATTTAATAATTCCACATCCGATAATTTTTGCTGTATTTCAACGTTGTTAAATATAGCAAGCGCGCAGTAAAATTGAATACATTTTCTTGACATCCTTAGACGTTTTGTCTTGTTTTCAGCAAATGCCATTTGTGTACTCTGGAAATTAGGCCATACATGTTAACAATTATGGGATGATTAGAAGAGGAGGAAAGTGGTTGAGGTATAGCCTCGCTAGATAAACTTATCTGTATTCAAGACTAAAATTACTTGAAAGTATAAGTTGTTGATTTTTATTATTTTTTAATATACATTTGATATAAAACTACCTCTATACATCTGCTAGCTAAGGTTGATTGAGTTATTTAAGGGTGTTTTTGTGTACAGCCACTCCACATCCCTTCACCTTTTTTACCGAGGACTAAGCTTATTACACTTTCCTTTTGCACTATCCAAATGTCATGTGTATAATAATTATAGTCTGTGATCATCGGTGAGTGACGAGCATTAAATACAAGTATAAATGTATGTGTAATGTTAATTATAATATATGGGTCATTGTTATTGCTGTAAATATGTGTTGGTAAAGACATTCTGAATTGTACAAAAAGGATTGTACATAATTATTTGTATTCAAGGTTTTTACTAATGTTTTTTTTCCTCGAAATACAGACATGGATTAAAAAAAATGCATTTTCAATCTTGTTTGCCGATACACGTATATGTATAGGACAATAATAATATATTGACTGTCCTTACGAATAAAGATATGAAATGCCAAAAAATAAAATTGGTCCAAGTTGAATTCGAACACACTTTTAAAATTCGAAATATTCAATAAGAATTTTAAACAACTTCATTCCAGTTATAAATAGTTATCAAGCGCACAGTCGTACTTCACACATACATTTCATTCATAACGATGTTTCTACCGGTACTACTGCTGATTGTCCCGCTCCTGCGAACTGCTCAGGGAACAATGGTTCTTAAATATTAAAAATAACACATATTTTACCAAGCGTTTATAAAAACAAGCTATTGTTTTAAGAAATTATTTAATTGATACTTGTAAAAAGGGAAATATTTGTTCTTAAAATATCGCACTATATTACCCGTCGATATTCCTATTTAAATAATTGAAATTGCATTTTTAATCTTAACTGCGAAATCGAAATAAATCTAATTTTATAAATCATTGTTTTCAAATGTTTTGACCGTCGTATTCGTATCGAACCACGATTGATACTTGTATTTATTTCATTTTTCCATAATCAGTACAACCATTTTCAATTTTATGATGCAGTATAGTGTTCAAGGGACTTAATGCGAATAATTAGACGGCCTTTAAACGTCTTCACGGCTAAACACATTATGCTTTACAACACATAATGACTGGAAGAAAATACAATCCACTGCATATAAGAACATTAATGTGCTGTAAAACAGTTGATGTGTTGAATAATAAAATCTTGTAGAAGTAAACATAAATGAGCTGTAGTATAAACGGGAGGGCATTACTTGTTCGTGATTTGAATTCTGCAAAGCAAAACGTCTGTAACCTTGTTCAATATTTGCAAATCGCCTTCCTCGAATATAGTTTTAGTATACTCAAAGTGAAAAAGATGCAGGAGCAGAAGAGAAACCTTACGAGCTGTGTCATGCGAAAATGAGCCTTATTAAATATGCGGATAGCGTAGCTCCTTATTTAATATGCGGATAGCGTAGCTCCAGACCAGTCCGTAGCTCCAGACCAGTCCGCGCATGTGTACAGTCTGGTAATGAGCTACCCTGCTCTCTAATGAGACCAAGAAACATGGCGCAAATATATAGCGGATAGCTCCTATAAAGAGTGCGCGATAGCGGTCCTTAGTTAATGCAAGGTACCAATTGCCAAAGAGTGTGACATAAAGCAAATTTACTACACACGAGTATACAATAAACACATCAAATTGAACAAAACTTCACTGCATTGGAATGGTCCATGCAGTGCAGTGGGGGTTTGGACCGGTGTTAAGGAGCCCCAAACCTCAATTCAGAATTATGCGCACACTATTTAAGAGTACATAACAATTTACTAGACTTTTGTCCTACAGCTTCGAAATGGAATAGGTACGTGTGGGCACATAAAATATGTTCACGTAGAAAATGCATGTGTATCGTCCAATGTACGTTTTCCATTGTGGTAATGTTCACAATTTAAATACACACAACATGATTGGATTATGTCGCGTGGCCTGTTGTCGCGGATTGATATTGGTTATTACCCACACAGCCAAACACCACGTCAAAATTGAATGTCTTTCATTGAAAACATACATAGCTGAAAATTACTGAGAAAAAATCTTATTTTTGTAAGTTAAGTGCATGAACATATAGGAAGGACTGCTGCGGCACACTCTATGTTTTTCAATAATGCAGTGCCAGGACCTCATAAACTTCAAAATATACTCAAAATACACATACATGCACACACATATTCACAGTAATGCATGGGATTTCGTAGACGTGGTGTGGTCATAAAATCATCTATTCGATTGGCATTTAATGACAAGTTAAGAGAAGCATTCAAAAGTATACGCGTTTATCTGGGACTCAGCCAAAAATCAGGAGAAATAAATTGAGTAAATATTTTCTCAATTTAGAACTTACACATAGCAGTCATATTTTAGTTTACAGAAGATGTCCAAAAACAGTCACATGCTTTATAATTCTATCATTTTATGCACGACACTCACATGCCATTTCCATCACATTTTGATATTTTTAAATCATATGGGCCAAATACAAGGGTCCTCTGGAAGCAAAGGCTAATGCGCTACCACTGCGCCACGCTACAAGGGTCCTCTGGAAGCAAAGGCTAATGCGCTACCACTGCGCCACGCAAGATACAAGAGTCCTCTGGAAGCAAAGGCTAATGCGCTACCACTGCGCCACGCAAGATACAAGGGTCCTCTGGAAGCAAAGGCTAATGCGCTACCACTGCGCCACGCTAGATACAAGGGTCCTCTGGAAGCAAAGGCTAATGCGCTACCACTGCGCCACACTAGATACAAGGGTCCTCTGGAAGCAAAGGCTAATGCGCTACCACTGCGCCACGCTAGTTATAATATTAACGATTATACATTAATAAACCAATATTTTAAACATTTTTCTTAGTAATAATTAATAAGTGTTATTTCGCTTGTTTAAAAATAATGTATGCATTTTTTTAGAATCTATGATAAAATGCTTTTTTTTTAATCTTCATTTTAACAACTGTGAACAAGTTCCTTAAATATGTGTGTGTCTTGTGGTCTTACTGACGTTCTTTATTTTTATAATTCATTAACATGTGTGTCCGTCGTACATATGGTATGACACACGGAACCAGGATGTGTTTCAAGGGAAAAAAGTATGGTGGTTTTTACCCCTGAAACGACTCGAGAAAACGTTTAAATGCACATTTGACTGAGGGCACAAGCAAATTTAAATACAATGGTATTACTAAATAGATCTGTGTTTTATAAGGTTATAAGATTGAGGCAGTATGTTCTATTCTACTAGTGTGTTTCGAAACATGCATGTTGTTGTTTTTTTGACCATGGTACCATCACGTTTATTAACTGTGTGTGCGTGTATATGTATCCGTATTAATAATGTACAATCTTATATATTATTTGATGTTTGACCTGTATTACTATTTCAAATGAATCTAATATTACACTTGTGTCAAATAAGGGTGGTTTTTATGTATTGCATTAACATTCTAGTTACTAATACGTCATAAGGAACAGGTTTGAAATCTGTACCAGCATATACTATTTCATCCGGCCTCACTTTTTAAGGTGCATGTCGAATTTAAAATAGATAAGCATTACTGCTGAAGTGCCTAAATCCGCCACGGTATTATAAACAGTAATAAACTGATCGGCTCATATACTGACGTGAATAAAGTTAGAATCGATGTTCATTAGCTGATATATTTTAGGAAACCTTTGCCTATTTGGTATAGGAAATATAATGATCACTATTGAGGGCCTAAATTGTTTAAAAATGACTGAGACATTGGCTAAATTCGCCAACCCTAAGTCTCAAATATGCCACAATAATGTCTCCACTAACATCTCCCCCAATAAAATAGGGTATTAAGGTTGGCTAAACAATTTTGTTATGATGCCCAAATACAAAAGAATATGAAATGATAAACATAAATCTTCCAAATCTATTTTTAACAATCTTTCTTTCGTAAATGTTAGTTCAGTTTTAGTTCTTTTAGTGAATGTGGTGGCAAGTATAAAAAAAATAAACGTCAAAATTCATATCATTGTTCGTAATTAATAAGATGAAATAAATGTAAAGTATAATCGATCTATTACTCTAAAATACTGTGTGTGTGTTTTTTTTACTAACTCAAACTTTAAATCGACATAATACCACAGAAAGTTTTGATACTAACCGCCATACGCGTTTCCTTTATAAATGAACATAACTATATATATTGTGTTTGCAATGAATATATCGTATCTATATCGTATATTACATTCGGTACAGTATGGCCGTTTATAGAGTTAATGAAGGTAACGTTAACAAATTAACATCATATTTAACATGTCAGTTTTTCTTACATAAACTCACAAATGATGAGGAGAAATTTAAATTACATTATTTCAAGAAATTGTGTACGTTACTTTTTAACTGTCCGTTCAAAAGTAAATCAGCTATTTCTGTTGCAGAAAGCTCAAAAAGTAATGCCAGGCAGTCAATAGATAAACGTCTTTATAGTCGTAGTCCTTCAAATACTCTTTAAAATTGTATCGATTTTCATTGATCAATTCGATATCATATTATTGTCATTTCGTCTACGCTGATTGTTTTCTTTGGCAAATTCGATTCCACCTGAGTACGAGTAAATACTAACTTAAAAATCTTTAGTACGAAACAGTGCACTCATCTTAACTTTTATCAACAAATTGAAATGTCACTCGCGACCCAACACGTTGACATGAAACCCCGCTTACTAGTAGAATGTAATCAGTAGAGTGTAATCTTCTGTTAAACACTTAGTTTAAACTTTATTTCAAACAAATATTTCATGTAAACATGTACACATGTAAACATTATTCGAAATCGGAGATAACAAAATTGCATGTGCTTTGGATTGGAAAACAAGGTCGATGTGACACTTATATTAATTCCTCTCCGTTAAACACTTAGAGTAATATTTATGTAACAATATGTTATTGAATGGAAATCTGCGTTCCTCGACGACTTAACAGATGTCGACATAAACGTTGTTTTTGCCGTGCCAACAACATTAAGCTACACTTTTTTTGTTTTACGTGAAATTCTCAACTCTAGAACTCAAAGTACGGGAATTTACGCCAATACTTGCTGCTTGTGTCGGAAACTTTTGAAACAAAGGTCCGTTCCCTTTGATTTTTTGTCAATAAAATCCAAGAATGGCTTAATTCTAAGGCGGTGATCCCATGCTTAGTCATAATAAGTTTAAAGTTGGTGTTCTGCTATACAAGTACTGGCTAAGAACAAGAATTTCTCTACTAATCGAGTTTCATCGTTTGCTATATTAATAGTTTGGACGAAAATCGTCCTTTATTCGCTAACAACCATTGCTGTCGATGAATACAATAACGACATTCTAAATAATACAAAATAGTACTGGATGCATATCAAATGTAAAAGTATCATAAAATATCGTCGAGATATTTTATCTTAGATTATTAGGAATAGTTCAAATCCCATGAGCGTCCATATCATCTAAATTGGTTTATGTTCATGGTATCATTAGACTATGTGAATAAACGTTTCAGGCATCCTGTGTTATATGTCATAGAATTAACATGCATAGTGTTTACAGTTGATCCAACTGAATGTATATATTCGATTACAGATAAAATGAAACATATATCAATGCAAAGTCTGGAGTCTTAACACATTGTAGCTCGGTCTTTGGCATACCATTTATCGGTCATGTATAATAGTTCTTCCATGAAACAGTTGGACATTCTTTATGATTGGCTATCTTCGCGTGTGTAGAAAAGATTTCCGGAAAAAAAATACTATAATGAAAAAAATCTACAATATATTTGAATGACGTTCATACACAGTTCGCGCTACGTGCAGCTTGTTCCTATCCCGTCCTATCCCGTTTCCAGTCCGTCTTTATCCAGTTCAAATCACGTTCGTACGCAGTTCTTCTTTATTCATTGTGCAGTGGTAACTCGTTCAAAGGCAGTTCTCACTCCGTCCTACTACGTTCTTAGTATGTTAATATCAAACATGAGAAAACGACCTATATTTATATGCAGATTGTCTGAACGTATTGTATTTACGGTTTGAACGTTGTAACAACTGCATTGATCGAGTACAACGTACTTGGAACCTACTGCGAACTCCTTAAAACGAGTACAACGTACTACGAACTTACTGAGAACTTATAGAACGTGTTGCAAACGCTGTAAGAACTTATCTTTTAGTTTATATTTATTTACACGAAACAAGATCGTACTTGAGACGTAGTGCGGACGGGGTCGGTCTGTCTGAGAACGGATTGGACGGACTAGAAACGGACTCGATCGGTGTGGCATCGTACAGGTAATTTCGGTCCGATCGCACTACGTTCTGGCACGTTCCTAACCCGACCTCAGTACGACCTATCCGTTCTTATACGTCCATTCCGTTTCCAGTACGTTGTTACTACGTTTAATTGTAGAACGGGATGATCGAAATAAATTTTGAGTAGGCTCAAAGTTCTGAAACACCTCTCCCGTTCAACCCCGTTCCAGGCCGTCCACAAAGTTCGAACACAGTTCGTAACACGTTGCTTCTACGATCACTCTGTTCTCACACAGTTCGAGTCCGTTTAGTCACATTTTTCAGAACGTTCTTCGAACGGAGTCGGTGTATCGGGGGTATAAGACGTGATGTCCACAAAGCTTTTAAATTGTATCTTACAAGACTACGCAAAGTACAGTACGTCTCCATACGTCATTTATATCCAGAAATAGGATATGCTAAGGAATCATAGCAATTTTATAGTTTGTATACCATTTGCCTGTAATTAAGTTTAAAACTCCTTATTGTTCATGACAAGCGCATTACATCACAAGAAAAACGATATATTGTTTACTAAAACATCGTGTACAATGTGCGGTTGACGTCTGGGAAACTCATATATATGACACGAACAACTCGCAGGCTATAGTTGTGTAAATTCCCTGAAATAATGAGTCCTATGTGCGTATGTGCTTCTTGTTATTGAAACAAATAATGGATTCAATTTAACTGGGTAACATATTTCATTATGTCAAGGAACATTCATGTTAATAGTAAAACAGAACTATTACTTTTGGAAGTCTGACATTATTAAATAGCAAAAGCAGTGAACAGACTAATACATTGGTAATAAAATTACTGTACACAAATATTCTCAAATATTCTTTTATCGATTTTTTTTTATTTCGACAGATTTCGAAAATGGCTTTCGCATGTCCACATGTACCTTCATGCCTTTGCGTTCAATATACCGTAATAAAAATATAGTCTGGCGATGATTAATTATCACTGATCACCATCAACACGTTTATCTTATTGTTTCTATCATATGTTTTATACATTTATATTAGATTCGTTTTACCCATATGTATCGCATATAAAGACATCGAAACAGAGAGTCAACAGACAACGGGGTATATATAAATCAGAATATTTACTGCAGTTAACTGAAAACAAAACAACAGACTGCCGACTTATAACTTGAACATACCAATCTTTGTTGAAACTTCCATTTAACGTGATTGTAGTTGTCCATGCAAGGATCAAGTGAATTGTTGATTTTGCACTAGACTTTTTATGTCTCTGACAAGAGCAGGGACAAGATTTGCCCATATCACGGAACAAGAGAGTTTCTTGTGAGCGTTTGGGCTGCAATGATATATACCACAGACGCATACTTTATGATGTTGCATAATGGTCGACAATTATCCTACAGTGAGCAATTGGTGAACGACTATTAACTCTGATGTATGAGTAAGATGGACAAGTGTCTTTGTCCAAATAGAAGACCGTACCGCAAACTTCTCGCAAATATGTGTGGAAATTTTATTTTAGATAATCTTCGCAATTTTTAGCTGTACTGCTTCATGTGGTGTTTTAGTTATAATATTAATTTCACAAGTTTTTATACGGTCGAAACTATAAGAGCTAAATCGAAAAAAACGTTTCTGCAGTATTTCGTGCATCTATAATGGCTTATTTTATGTCAATGAAATTAGTTCACAGATTTTTTTAATGTTTGAAAAATGTCATTAAATGTTTTGCTGACCTTATTATAATGTTAGTATATTCTAAATCGATATAAGTCTTTAATAGATAAAAGTTTATATATTAGTATATAGTTATGTATAGCGTCGATTTTTCCGGATCAAATTATGGCCTTGCATGTTTTCGACATGTTATGCAATTTGTTGTTAAATAGTTGCAACAGCAGACGGTCTCTCTCACACTACTTGTTCATTTAGTTCGAAAGGAAAAAAGAACGCATCTGATATGAACAGTATAGTTTTAAATTGCATCTGAAACATAGAAGATTTGATCATAAATAAGAAAAGTAATGCACGATGTATTCGCATTAGCAGCGGTAGCAACAGCAGACGGTCTCTCTCACACTACTTGTTCATTTAGTTCGAAAGGAAAAAAGAAAGCATCTGATATGAACAGTATAGTTTTAAATTGCATCTGAAACATAGAAGATTTGATCATAAATAAAAAAGTAATGCACGATGTATTCGCATTAGCAGCGGTAGCAACAAAAACACTGTATGAAGTTCTTTTTAAAATACTTCAGAAAAGTGCTTGTGTATTATTTCTACGCATCATTATTATGTATGTCCGTCAGTTTTATTCCCACCAATCAGTTTAATTCCTGAGCATCATTAGTATTCCTACGTTTCCGTATTATTCCTAAGTATCAGTCGTGTTCCTAACAAACAATAGTATTCCTACGTATCAGTTTTATTCATACGTATCAATATTATTCCTTTTCAAAGTATTATTCCTATCCATCAGCAGTATTCCTACTTTTCATATTATTCCTACAAATATATTTTTTTCATACACATCGGTATTATTTTTACCCATTAGTTTTACTCCTACCCAGAAGTATTATTCCTATACAGCAGTATTAGTTCTACCCATAAGTATTATTCCTTCGCATCCACATAATTCCTACCCGTCAGTTGTATTCCTACCCATCAGTATTATTCATAAACATCCGTAACATCCCTACCCATCAGTATTATTCATAAACATCCGTAATATCCCTACCCATCAGTATGATTCATAAACATCCGTAATATCCCTACCCATCATTATTATTCATAAACATCCGTAATATCCCTACCAATCAGTATTATTCCTACTTAACTCTTTTATTTCTACCTATCAGTATTATTCCTACGCTTTAGTATTATTCATGCGCATCAATATTATTCATAAGTATCGGTATGTATTATATGCTTCCGCATTATTCATTTAAATCAGTATTATTCCCATAAATCAATATTTAACCTACGCATTCATTATCCAAGTCCAACGCGTCAGTATTATTCCTCCCCATCAGTATTATTCCTACCCACACGTATTATTCATATGCGTCAGTATTAGTTGAACGTATCGGTTTTATTTCTACGCATCAGAGGTCGTTGTTTATGGAACGATAAACAAAGATAAATAGAAAATTGATATGGACATCCCTTTCAGGAGATTTCTATGGAGGACACCGCGCATACCCATATCAATTACTTGGTCGAAGAGTGCCGGTGATATATCAATAAAAGTAGCCACTGCATTAATCTGTTACAATGTCAGATTACAAGTCCTGCAAAGCTAGTCTCGTTAACAAAACACGGGCATCATGATAACAAATTATCAAGCCGTGTGACGGTCGATGCGACGTGGTGGTAAGAAGTTCACCAACANATTGATCACAACAAGGGTTTCATGTTGTCGAGTGCGAGAAAGAATGAACGAAATTAAACATATACTACCAATAAATACCTTTATTCGAGTCTCATCATGGTTTCACATACATACAACAATTTACAAACAAGGTTAACCATGCCATTCATTTTTGAATTATAAGAGACTTTAATGTACGCATTCAAATACATACAATAAAACGTATCATTTAAACTAGCATTTGCAGTGCTTTTACACTGTACGTGCCCCTTTCTAATACTAAAACATCCTGTTGAAGCACATAAAATATTTTAGTTAAAAATACCATGTGGTATTTTAAATATAGAAACATTTGATAAATAAAAGATAAATTATCATAGGCAAATTTAACATGATATATAACATATTACTTTATTTTAACTAGTTATTTAAACAACTGTTTGAATTTTAATCGCCAACGGTTTGAGTTATGCATTTGTTGTTACTTCCATTGCCTTGAAATCGAAAACATACTCAATATATTGTCAGTCTAGGTCCCAACTGCATAATTGTAATTATTGCAAGACATTTAAGTCAAAAACAACTCATTCAGCTACATCAAAAACATGTATCAACTCAATAATTATACTAACAATATATTACTCTAAAGAATGTATTTGAAATTTTACAAAAACATAGATATTTTTTTAGTAACTTTGCCCAGTTAAGTGTCATAAAAAATGACGAAGAATTTTCTTTGTTCGTATTGCGTTCTACCTTCACGTTCCCACATATTTTGTTCATTAAGTCGGGTGGTGTTTATTCAAACCACAGAGGATAATGGCGTGCGTTCATTTAAATTCGAAACAAAAGCATAGATTTCATGTCATGGTTTAATTATTATTTCAATGTGATTATTTTCCTTAGGAATTAACAATTATTTATCATCTACATAGCTATGTTATACTTATCTTTGTAAATAATCTAATTAAATGTATTGAGTTGTTTCATTTATGATCTCATGTGTGTGTATATACTCGATTGTACTTCCTTGCTTGTATTATATGTTATGCTCTTCATGAATGGAGGAAAATAAAAGTCTATCTATCTATAGTTTTCATATACTCAATAAATCAATAGACGAAAGTTAATCCCATCGACTTTCTTTATGCACAAGGGAGACTTCACTTCGGCTCTCTTCTAACAAAATTGTTTTTGCTCTTTGGGCGGAAACAATACTTCCAGTTCTCATCATTTCTTGAAACATTTTTTTACGTTTGATTGGTACTTTAATTAAAAAAATATTTGACAGAAATACGCTGAAAACAGCCATTGAAATTCGGATTAAAGAGAAAAATTAAACAATGTGTTGATTGACTATAATTATGCGTGCAATCGATGACTGAGACACACGTGATCATTTCGAATGAGTTTGTTGAAAGCTTAAATTGTTTCTATTTTTGTTTAGTTATACAATGAGAAGACTGAACATAAAGTTGAATAGATGACGGTGACATTTAGTAGTGATAACTTAACTCGAGCTATCTCATTAAAATCAAAGCCAAGTGTTCGCTAAAGTATGTGCCCTTGTTATGATTCCGCATACGTTCAGTTGACCTTTCAGTGTTATCGCAGGTTCCCGTTTTTTCAATCAATGAAATGTTTCGTTATGACTTGTATTCTTATCGGGTGAACACATGTGTACAGCAAAGACTTTTGAAGGCGACGATTAGCGTATTTAAAGGTCATCTCATCAGGCCTCTTATGCGATGTTACCAAGGTCGCCGTGGCGTAGTGGATATGGTGTCCGCCTTCCGACCGGGAGGTCACGGGTTCGATCCTCACTGTGGGAGCGTTCTTTAGATCTTCCCCCATAGACACAAAGTATTGGTCTAGTCCCAGGAAAAAGACTCGAGGGCGTTTGAAATACGCCTTAGGCTTTCGATGCAATCGAGCTAAAATTAATAGGTTAAAACTAAAACAAATATAATTAAATGTAACCAAATCAAGTTAACGGATAGTTACGAGATTGTTAACTGGTGGCGCCTTTGGAGACAAACTCCTGTGATGTGTTTGATGTTGACTTGCATTAGGGTTTCAATGTATTGACTAGTTTTAGGTGTTACGTCGTATTGAGCGTATACCTATGAATATACGAAAGGCAATTGCTCACGTACCTTACATGTTATATCGACTTTAAACTCCCGGTATTATAGACACGTTCTTAAAATGTATATTCCCTCTATTCATTCATGTAAGGACATTTTTCCCATGCAATTTTTCTATATTAAAAAACAACATTATTGCACTTTTTGTTTATAAAACGAGAAATGTGTTTGAAGAATCTTTAAAAAAAAAACATAATTTACACATTAAAGATAATTTTAATTTTGAAAATATGAATCCGTATTTAACAGTCGCTATGCATCTTTAAACCAGACCATCGGAGTTAAATAAGAAGAAACTTGCTTTCTGTATCCAAAGTTCCCTTGTTATTGTTTTATTAACATATACTGTAAAATTGTAATCACCAACGCAAATTGAGACACAATGCTGTTGTCAGTCATATCATTTTTGAAAGATGTATATTGCTTTCATGATGTGTATTTCCCATAGGAAATGTTGTCTGTTCTCTAAAAAAAAACTTGCAAAAGCAGAAAATGAAACTAATTTACCATGTTCACCAGGTTCACAACATTATTGTCTAACTTCTATCTTCTACCATTACTTATAAATAGTATAATGCATATATAAAGTAGGCTATACTGTAGGCTTTGACCTTGTATAAGATTTACTGTTGAATAGATGGTGTTGTTGTTGTTGTTGTTGGAAGTGCACTGACAGATAAGCAATTTCTGTAAAACCAACACCAATCAAGTCGCATTTTTCACGGAGTGTGCGTGTCTCTTGCATTTTCTAAAAACAATTACGCCCATAACATACATGGTTTAGTAAAAACACGGTTCTGTGATAGATATGTTACTTTTAAATATAATTGCCATAAAAAGTCGCTTGTTACTTCTTATCTTCAAGTCTTATTTTGGGGATACTTTATTAGACATACTGTCATAATGACCCTAGATCGTTAACCTCGGGACCGCCTTTGAGCCATCAATACGCGCATTGTGTTTCACCGATGCATAGAGTGATCCTAAAATAAAGTAGTTCCTGTTATCTTGACAGCTGCTCAGATATTCACAATGAAGGCTGATGTTAATGGCTTCATTTCGTTGACATTGAATCATGATTGCTTTGACATATAAAGCCCCATTACTACTAAAAAATCACCAAAATGTTCGTACAATATGTCGTTAAATAAAGTTACCCAATAAAAAATCAGTGTTCCTTATAGCAATAGCCAAAATCTCAACGCCAGATGGGGTCTGGTAACATGGATGTTTGTGGATACAAAATGCTCGTTTTTATTTTAAAAACGTGTTCTCTTGCACTCGTGTTTACGTTAACATGTAGCAGTGTTCTTAATCGTAGCTATTGTCTACGGAATACCGTTAGGGTCATCGTGGTTACACATTAAAATCCAGAGGGCGACAATGCGACAACGCGATAGTACGATGGCGACAATGCGATAATACGATGACGACAGTGCGACAATACGATGGCGACAGTGCGATAGTACGATGACGACAATGCGACAACGCGAAAGAACGATGGCGACAATGCGATAATACGATGACGACAGTGCGACAACGCGATAGTACGATGGCGACAATCCGATAGTCATAACGTACTGTCGCCATCGTATCATCACAACGTCGCCATCGTACTATCGTATTGTCGCCATCGTACTATCGCACTGTCGCCACCGTATTGTCGCACTGTCGTCATCGTATTATCGCACTATCGCATTGTCGCATTGTCGCCATCGTACTAACGCACTGTCGCCATCGTATTGTCGCACTGTCGTCATCGTATTCTCGAATTGTCGCCATCGTACTATCGCGTTGTCGCATTGTCGCCATCGTACTATCGCACTGTCGCCATCGTATTGTCTTTTTTTTGTCGTACTGAAACACGACACGTATATGTTCATAATCATTTTACATAATGCTTGTGCGTAAATTGTCATTCCAGATTAGCCTGTGCAGTACGCACAGATGTCTCTTCTTAGCGAAAATCCAGTTTAGGCGGAAAGTGTCGTCCCTGATGTCTCTTCTTAGAGAAAATCCAGTTAAGGCGGAAAGTGTCGTCCCTGATTATCCTGTGCGGACTGCACATGCTAATCTGGGACGACACTTTACGCACATGCATTATGCCCAGTTTTCTCAGAACACGACACATATAGCGCGTGTATTGTAATATTCTCACATGGTTTCTTGGTTAACTGAAATCGGCTGAACAGTACAAATGATCCATATTCAGCAATCAATAAAAAAAAAGTGTGCTTTAAAAGGCTCGGTCGTTATTTTCTGTTTTACATAAGTCATAAAATAAAGAACCGAAACATATACAAGTATCCTTGCGTTTTCTGTGTGATCATCCTGTTTCCAGGATGGTTATGTGGTTCGCTGTTTTGACCAACTACTTCAATTGATTATGTTTCAATGCGAATCATGTCTTGCAAGATATTTTAAGAATTTTCTCTTCGGGCAATAAATTACCGTTTCTTCAGTCAATAAAATCGTTTATCGTCGCTTGCGTTTAAAGGAGCAAAGTCCGAACTATGTGATCGATAAAACGTCAAATTTACTGTTACGACTAATTACATAAATTACTAACGACCCAATAAGTTGTATTCTTTATCTCACAGGCCTTTGATCGTGTAGTATACCGCAATTGAATATTTAGATGCACATAGAAGTGAAGTAAGATTTATATACAGTGACATGGTAGTTTCAATTATAATGTCGTACATTACTATGTGGTTCTCGAAATATTTGTCAAAGCGCTCAAAAGTTTTTCAAAATGCTTTGAATAACAGAACAAAGCTCAAGATATGAAACGCTGAGACTATTGTTACAATCATAATAAACAAACAGCGAGTATGATAAGTCTTTCTGTTTTCTTATTGTATACGCTGTGTAAGTGCTCTACAATCAAATTGTATAGACATATTTTAGAACATTTACGAAAATAATTATTACACCGATTTCGCAATAGCGTAAATAATGTATGTATGACCTTCTATACAGGATTCGAGTAATTGCGGTGTCTATGTACAATAATAAAAACCTTCTACGAGAAGACAATCGTGCACGAATACTACAAATTAAGCATAAATGAATGAAATGTTTCAAGCGATTAGCCGTTGGCAATAGGTCCAGCTGGCTCACGGACATGTATGCGAGCTGTAGAGCTATGCAAACTTAATCTATCAAGCGACGTCCGATACGTAGTTTCGTATGTTTCGTAGCCTCGCTCTGTGAAAAGGGGATTCAATGCATGTGCGTTATGTGTCGTTCCAGATTAGCCTGTGCAGTCCGCACAGGCTAATCAGGTACGACACTTTCCGCCTAAACTGGATTTTTGCTAAAAAGAGACTTTCTGTAAACTAAAAATAGCATACAAGCGGAAAGTGTCGCCCTGATCAGCCTGTGCGGATTGCACAGGCTAATCTGGGACGACATTTTACGCACATGCGTTAAACCCCCTTTTTACATAGCGAGATTCATATAGATTCTTTAACACAGTCAAAGGCCATATCTTATGTAATGAATATGTACAAAAACGTACGTTTGTCAATTGCCAACATAATTCAACAAGCTTTTAAGCAATAAGTGGTCAATTCGTCGGGATTATTGGTTTACTTCGAGTCTGTACACTTATGTCGATTGCAGAAAAAAAAATGAAATAAAAAAGGCAAAACACACTCATTGTGATGCTAGTTTTAATACAACAAGAAAGGAAGATACATTGAAAAGAAAACATCGGTTAAGCAAACAGCGCAGACCCAGATGAGACGCCGCATTATGCGGCGTCTCATCTGGGTCTACGCTGTTTGCCAAGGTTGCTTTAAGTGGATCATACAATCAGTCGGAGCCAATTTAAGATACGAAAATCATTTCCTTGGGATGTTCGTCCCAGCATGCAGTCTTTATGTAAGCCTCGATGTAACTCTTTCCGTCGCAAACAATAATGACGAATTTGCCAAAGGCGTCCATCTTGACCCTGATCACGTGCTGGTGACCGTTGTCCATGGTGGTCTCAAATTGTACAGCCTTGCCTGTCCGCATGATGTCGATTTCACTTTTCTGAACGGTGATGGTATGGCTGTGCAACCCGGGCGGATTTCTCGCGGTTGGGGAAACCTGTCACGAGGAGGGCATATGAGTCGTGTTCTGAGAAAACTGGGCATAATGCTTGTGCGTAAATTGTCATCCCAGATTAGCCTGTGCAGTGCGCACAGGCTAATCAGGGACGACAATTTCCGCTTTTATGGAATTTTTCGTTTAAATGATGTGTTTCTTAGCGAAAATTTAGTTTAGGCGGAAAGTGTCGTCCCGGATTAGCCTGTGCGGACTGCACAATAAATTTATTTATTTATTTATTTATTTATTTATTTATTTATTTATTTATTTATTTATTTATTTATTAATT
>VMBQ01000531.1:88166-108986 GCA_007657795.1 Dreissena rostriformis | reverse complement strand
TTTAACAATACAACCTATATCACAAGCAGAACTATCAAGTATTTGATAAATAATATTACCTGGTGAAATTAAAATAAACACGATACTATGAAGGAGAACAATATACAAGTAAACCTAGAGCAATTATTCAACAATCCAGAATATACCAATGAAATCCAAATACATGGTTTTCTGATATTGCGTTGTTTGCGGTTTCTGTGAATACCTGCCACACTTGATCTGGGTTTTCTTTTTTGCTAGAGTAGTCATCAATGTTGTCGACGGTCAGTGGTTGCTCGTTGAAAAGTGCGCCGTGAGTCGACATGCTCAGAACCATTTCCTGTTTTGACATGGGAAACATGAGTCAGCGGTCAGTTATTTAATCAGTCTAGTCTACTGAAGACAAATTTGATTCATAAAAAAACGAGTATCTGTGGATATCGATCATGTAGATAAAAAAGGTTTAAGAGTCAACCGCTTAGTAGATCCACATTCTTTAATAAACATTTTTTTGTAATATGTGTCGCGTTCTGATAAAACTGGACAAAATGCATGTGCGTAGAGTGTCGTCCCAGATTAGCCTGTGCAGTCCGCACATGCTTATCAGGGACGATACTTTCCGCCTAAACTGGATTTTTGCTAAGAAGAGACATCATTTAAACGAAAAATTCCATAAAAGCGGAAATTGTCGTCCCTGATTAGCCTTTGCGGATTGCACAGGCTAATCTGGGATGACATTTACGCAGAAGCTTTTTGCCCAGTTTTTTCAGAACGCGACACTAAGAGTCAACCGCTTAGTAGATCCACATTCTTTTATTAACAGTTTTTTGTAATAAAGTGTTTTTAAACATATAAAAGAAAGCAGCTGATGGGTCCTTCGCATTCAAACGGCTCTGCATGATTTAAAAATGTTCATATAATTCTTTAAAAAATACACACAAAAAACATACACGAAGATGCCTAGATGAATAACAAACTAGAATAAAGGTTAAAATGAGCTTCAATGAGCTAAGTCTTGTGGTAGATTCCAGTCGAAAACATAATAATACACTAAGACAGGTAAACAATTGTATGTTTCGTATAGTGTGTTCATACAACACAACGACTTAACGCGACGGTATTTACCTTCCGCAATGATTACAATTTTTTCTATGAAGTTAATTAAGTATTTAAAGTATTACACATTTCACTGATTCTCTTCTTTTAATTTAACTTTCCCGTAAATATTCACCCTATCATTCAGAAGTAGCAAAAAATGAAATGTTGAACTTAAAATCATACATACCCACATAAACGACACATAAAAGAAGGGTTTAATGCATGTGCGACACTTTACGCACATGCATTAACCCCCTTTTCACATAGCGAGGCTCATATGTAACCATCGTCATGCCTTCGAGAGAATCCGCATAAACTAGTTAAACAGACCAACCTTTAGCGCGTCCAGTTCCTTTCTGGTCTGCTCCCCATCAGAATGCAAAGGCATAATGGGATAGCGCGTGCGGATTTTACCAACGCCTTCTATATCCGGCATGATTATTCTTGTACCAGAAGCCACGACCCTTCGGACATTGCCTTGTTGGTCCAGAACACCAACGGCACCTTAATTAACATTGGATATGGAACGCTATTTTTTGTGAAAACTTTTAAGTGTCTTTACATAGCATATTAGTGTGGGCCAATCAATAGTGGTTTATTTGAAGTTTATTTTGAACATATATTCATGGTAATATCTCACATTGCAACCACAAACCTTAAACAATGTATTTTTATATCTATACTTCAGAACGTTAACGTTATTTCAGATGTTGGTCTTTTTTAAGGACACGTGTCTAACCTAAATAATTAAAATGCATGAATTGTTTCCTTGAATCGATAGGTAAAAGCGTACAGTACCTATAGCAGTGTCTGCTCTGCCGGCATCTACGGTCAAGGTGCTTCCGAATAGGGCCGAAGGCGTACGGTAGTAGCTCTTTTCGTGAGTTCCGTTGAAGGCTGTTTCCGGTGTAAACCCACCTGTCCGGGGCGTCCCGTCGGCCGTAAACTCGACGTCACGGATGTCCTCCGTCCAAAAGGACGCTACGGAAATAAAGGCATGAATATGTCTTCTTTTATGTCAACAAATAATATTTTAATATATCTGTTGAAAAGTACGTTTGTGTTAATCAAAAATGTAAGAGTGCTCTGCATTATCATACTTTCCACAACTCATTTTTAAACATTCATTAAATATAATATTTAATTGAAAACAAATATACTTTAACAAATAATCACAGAAAAAAATCATGCGAGGAACATGCAAGCAATAACAATAATAGGATTGTAACCTTGCATATGCGAATTTTGAGATCTTTTCTATGCAAATGTGACAATACGATAATCGACAAAAAAAGGTCAAGTAAAACTTAAATTTCATGACGATTTTCATTCATACGTTATTAGATGCGTTACTGATGGTGTTTGTGACCATACTTGTTTTAAAGGATCTAGAACTCTATAGCTTTATATCAAACTTTGATTATCTCGGTTCTTTGATTGCATTGGTAATACAAAAGCTGTAACACGTTTATTCTAAACAAAATGTTAATCATATTAATTTGTATGGTTGCTTGAAAACCCAACAGCATCCATTTAAAAACATATTGTACTACATATGTTTCATTATATATTTACGTTATTCATAAAACAATACTAGTAAATACAGCAAAGATTGCTAAAATCGTAATTTCACATTTTGGAATTTAACGTGAAAATGGTAACATACCCACGTGACGTATATTGTACGGATTCCAAGAATTCAACGGGGTCATGTAGATGAGCTCCAGCGGAATGGCCCAAGTGTAACGGGCTGTTCGTCTCTCGCACGTCTTTTTTCCCCTAACGGTTTTGCAGGTTTCCATAGACATGGGGGCAACGTTTTCGTTTGTAGTCTGCAAACGAAATAGATGCAACGCTTACCTTACATTTCAGTGCACTGTAAAACCTATAGATTGTAACGGTGAAGTTCATTTTATCATTTTATTTATGTATTACATAAGTGTGTTCATCGCAAACACTGATCATATTCACTTATGTATGAATTGTTTGTTTATTAAAAATGTCATCAACGCGTGAAGATAACTTTGTAGACGAGTCAGGATATTTGTTGTTTTGCAATGCTTTAAATAGAAGTGTATTCAATGCTACTAAGGTAAAAAAAAATCATTATAACTGCTTCTTTTCTCGCTACGTTTTTTTTCGGAATAGCGATAATTGTCTAACTTATCCGAGCGTTATATGCCATTAAAAGTAGTCAAGCTACAAATATCATACCGGTATGATAACAATAGCGGGTACGGTTTCTTGTTTTTAACGTTGAATTTATATGAGCCTCGCTCTGTTTGCGCAGGTTAATCAGGGACGACAATTTCCGCTTTTATTGTATTTTTCGTTTGAAGGAAGATTCTTCTTGACGAAAATCCAGTTTAGGCGAAAAGTGACGTCCCTGATTAGCCTGTGCAGACTGCACAGGCTAATCTGGGACGAGACTTTACGCGCATGCATTAAATCCCTTTTTCACAGAGCGAGGCTAAAAAAATATGTATCTATGGCTGAAGACAAAAAGATATGTAATGAAGATTCGTACTTGGGCAGAAAACAGGTTGGGGTCTGAGAAGCCGCGGTGGTTGACCGTGTTACCGGAAGCATCTTTGAGGTTCATCTTGTAGGCTCTTGAAACAAAAAGTTGTAAGTTGTTCCACAGGTACACATTCACATATGTTCTAAAGATATTAGAATAATTAACTAATACTGTGTATTATCTAAACTAATAAAGTAAGGTAACAACAAAACAATCGTTTTTATAAAATATAATTTATTTAGATCAAAACAATGAAAACTTCCAATAATTAAATAGCAAATATTTGTGCATTCAACACAATATTAAGACAGTGAAAATCTAGCCACGACAACAGTAGAAAACAACTAACGCAATATGAGCATAAATAATAAACCAGGCACTTCATTGAAACCGTCATTTAAATTAAAAGGGTAAAAAGGCGCCCTTTTCAGACAAATATATTCCCATAACACCAATTCATTAGTGTTCTCCACAAATAGATATAAACAAGTACCTGTTATAGTAGGCTGTATTGAGTTCTTGCAGAGCACCGGCGCGCGAGTTGTAGTGCAATAGGGTTTGACCGGAACCGTCATCGACCAGTCTGGCACCGTAGTTATCTTTCCCTGGGATCTGATACATCAGATCGTCAAGAAGGCCCCAGTCATAGTCTCTGAAATGATTTTGTAATTTTATTTCACTTTCACTGCTCTGTGCTGTGCCTAGCTGTGCAGTGCAGTACTAAGCTGTAATGTGCTGTACTGTGCATTTTTATGATATTTTGTGTGTCGCAAATTTCGAATCGTACAGCTTATAAATGCAATATCATGGGAGTCAACCCATATTATATTCAACTCCGGGTTATGGTTCATTCACTCGTTGTACGCTTTGTTACAATATTGGGGCGACATTTCCGAGATGTGTTTAATTTTATTAGTGTTCCCTAATTGTCAGTTTCAGAGAGAACCATGCGGCGCGCGTGAGGGTTTCTTTGCAATTATTTCGTAACTCCGTGTTCACGTTGTTGAACCTACCTTGGCTCGGTCACATTAGGGTTGGTAGGAACGTGGCTACGTATTTGATATCTCGCCATGCGGGTCTCCTGGATCTTTGCTTTCGTGAACTTATGTTGCATTCTAAAATGTGGCGTGTTCTGAGAAAACTGGGCAAAATGCTTGTGCGTAAATTGTCATCCCAGATTAGCCTGTGCAGTCCGCACAGGCTAATCAGGGACGACAATTTCCGCTTTTATGGAATTTTTGGTTTAAATGATGTCTCTTCTTAGCGAAAATCTAGTTTAGGCAAAAAGTGTCGTCTCGGATTAGCCTGTGCGGACTGCACAGGCTAATCTGGGATTACACTTTACGCACAAGCATTTTGCCCAGTTTTCTCAGAACACGACATAAAGATAAATTTAAACAGAGTAAAAGGTCAGCTACATCAGCTGGAAAGAAATAATTATATTAATACACATGCATATCACGATATCCTTTATTTATGACAAAGAAACAACTGTGAAACAGTTAACAGGGCTTTATAATAGCCCGAGCAGACAGTATTCAAAAGGGACGACACTTTCCGTCGCGACTGGATTTTCGTTATGAAGAAATTTCCGTTAAACAAAAAAAAATCAAATATAAGCGGGAGGTGTCGTCCCTGTTTAGATTGTGCGGACTGCAAAGACCAATCTGGTACTACACTTTACGCACATGAATTAATATGATACATGCACTAGTGTTCGTAACGGAGTCTGGATATATAGGTAGAAGAATATCAATATCACACAAAAGTTGTGTTATTATTTCATTTTTCTAACAAGCACGTGCAAGAACTAAAGAAATAATGAACAAAGGACACCTTTGTAGCGTGCAATTTATATATGCACATCTACACATGTATCAGGTGAAGGTTTGCGAGCTGTAGATTCCAGTGTTTACCTTTTCGATACATCATCGACGAACTCAATGGCGCTCAGGGGCAAATCCGCTTGCAACGGGTGACACAGGATTCTGAAAACATATGCTGGATGTCATTATTTTGTTTTGGTATATTAATTTTGTGAAAACTATCATTCTCTCACAAAAACAAAGATGGTTGCAAAATAACTACATTTTTAATGACGTTCTACTGTCAAAGGGATTATTTTGTGGCGGAAAGTGTCGTTCCTGAATAGCCTGTGCGAACTGCACAGGCTAATCTGGGATGATACTGTACGCACATGCATTAAACCCCTTTTCTCAGAGCACGGCCCATATAATTGTTGTTCTACTTTTTAACAATCGTACAAATGCGAACCAACTATTCCCGCGATTGTGTTACTTTGTTGCAGATTCCGGCGAACCATGGGCAATATTTTCGACGTCGTTGCAATGTTCGCACTTCGCTATCCTTTGTAACAGTTGCTGGCGTTGTTACATTTTTCTAGTTCCACTGTGCGCATTACGATGTCATCTATGACCTGTCTCATGACTTGTGGTTCCTCTGTGCATGTCTCAGTGACCACTTTGATAACGTTGTTATTGCATTATGCGTGTTCCGATGGCCTTTGGTTATCGTGGATGATGTTTTTACTTACTTGTTTGACCACCGTGCTTATTTCGGTGTCAATCTGGCCACATACATGCCGTTTGTAACTTAGGTATGTTTTATGTTCTCCGTTGTCTAAGTATCAACCTCATGATTTTATTATAAACTTGAACAGATGCCCCAATGAGCTGTTACATACCTGTAGTTCCACTGAGAGTACACAGCTGTCCCATTGACCACGTTCATGATCGTGGTGGGGAGGTAAGCAAAGTTCTCTAATATGTCTTTTCCACCGGTGTAGGAGTTAAATCTAATCTGTTACATAGGCAGCGAATGTTAACAGCCTCAAGTAAATAGCGAGCACAGATCGTGGCGGTAATGTGAATAGGGTGTGTGTTTAGCGACTGTTAAGCGATTGTTTACAAACCATGTGTACCGGTATGTTAAAATGGATCAGAACAGATTTTTCGACTTAAGCTATACAGCTCATCGCCAAACACATAATAAATTCACAATACTCAAAATAACAACAATAACATGTTTATGCATTTTTAGACATATATGATTTTTTGTGACAATATATGATGTAAGAGCAAGCGCTTCATGTTTAACAAAGTAAAGTGAATGTTTAAAATATGTAATAATTAAGGAAAAAAAAAAAGATTGATATTTGTTAATTATGGTTACACATTGTGTACAATACGCCCTCTTACCTTTTCTTGAAGGTCAAACCAGCTAGAGGCGTCGATAAAATGTCTGTCACTGAAAAACGGTTCCTCGAGCACTTTCGTGTTGGTTGTCCAGGCGCCCTCCAGGTAGCAGAGTACCGGTTTGAAGAACTGCCGGTAGTCGCGCACTGAGTAGTTCTGATCCTTGAATGCTGCAAACATTGTTAACCCTTTGCATGCTGGGAAATTTGTCGTCTGCTAAAATGACGTCTGCTGAATTTCTAAAATTAGCATTTTCTTCGATTTTTTTTCTAAGACCACTCTCAGAATAGCAAACAGTTTGGATCCTGATGAGACGCCACGTTCTGTGGCGTCTTCATCTGGATCCAAACTGTTTGCAAAGGCCTTCAAAATCCGGTTCCAGCGCTCAAAGGGTTAAATTCAAACATAGTGAAATACCGATTTAAACTTTAAAATGTGCGTGTGTGTATTTTTGTGAAGGATGGGGTAGAGGGGAGAGTGTATGTATATATTAATTGAATCTTATACAAATGAATATTATTTCTCAAGACTCATATAAAGAGATTGCACGATTGGAGGAGTCGGAAAGGAGAATGTTTATCCGATGAGGCATAGAAAATGAAAAAAGGGCAAGCTTTAGCGAACCCTATTTTTGCAACGTGTCGATTCTGATGATAATTTTCTAATTCCCGGCTCCTACCGTGCAATTTATGTATCCATTATCTACTCAAATTCATTTTGAAAGCACTTCAAGATCAAAAAAGCTTATAATAATATTTTTAACCTAGAGTTTCTAACATAATTCCGCTTGCATTTATGCGTACTGACCGACAAAATGGTCACCTTATTCTTCCCATCTGTTGTAGTCATTGTTATCTTAAAACGATTTTTAAAACGCTGAAACAAATTTAGTTTATTGTAGCTATCAGATGTTATATGAATGCATATAATGCATTATCGACTTTAAGAAACGGCACGCCGATTTGATGGTTAACAAACTAGAACGCGAGTGTGTTCGAATTCAAATGCGTTTCGTATGAATTTAGTGTTGCCGTGTTTTTATGGATTACGAAAATAAGATTTTATATTATTATGTACGGATATAATGCCTGGAATCGAACCGGCTAGAATAATACTAGAATATATATATATGAGTCTCGCTCTGTGAAAAGGGGGTGTAATGCATGTTTGTTAAGTGTCGTCCCAGATTATCATGTGCAGTCCGCACAGGCTAATCAGACAAAACACTTTCCGCCTAAACTCGATTTTTGACAAGAAGAGACTTTCTTTCAACGAAAAATATCATAAAAGCGGAAAGTGTCGTCCCGGATTAGCAGCCTGTGCGGACTGCACATGCTTATCTGGATCGACATTTTTACGCACATGCATCCAACCCCCTTAGAATTTACTCAGATACCACAGTTCACTGTTTTTAACATTGATGGAGAATGTTGTTCACAAATTGATTTAACATAAACGTGTGGTTGTAATCTTCATAGATGTGTTAATACAATACTGATAAGAAAATAATAAACATGTATACAGGGTTGTTTCTTTGGTGCATAAACTGTATCTTTCATCAAAGACATATAAACTCAAAGAATAATAGCCAACTTATAACCATCAAGTGTTATGAAAATGAATATAATTCGTATTAACAAGCGGAAAGTTTCAACATATTAACCTCCGCATTTGGTAGCTAAATCAGCAAATTACGCAAATAATTGTCCAGGACAGTTTACGACATATTTTCCTTCACATTCACGCCAAATTCTTAGTCGATTGGAAAAGGCAATAAGCATTTCACTTACCTTTGAACCATAGCTTCATTTCAGCAATCTGCTCTTCAATCGTAGCCTTACTGAGAACCTGCGGCGGAACATCCGGGAACGGGATGTCAACCTGGGCGTTATATGTGTTATTAGACGCCGGCATCGCCAGGCGGTAGTCGTTATGACGTGTACGGAATTCAACGCCGTTAATGACGGCGTTCAGCTCGCCCATTCCGATGGTTCTGTAAACGAGTGTGGTCTTACATTTTTACGAGGTTTTCTGTTGTATTGTCTCTTATTTTCTGATGTATTGTCACTTATTTTAATAAACGCACAGTGTGTGCATTCCGTGCACAATCCCTAATTGATACATTATAATGAACCTAAGCAAATTAGAGCATGTGACTTTTTTCAATAACTATTGCTCGTGCAAGTACATATATATAAGCGTAATTTTTATATAAATTTAGTGTCAACATTACAAATACGTTACTACGGACTATTTAAGAAACAACTACAACAGTTATTCGAAAATCAAAAAATATATGAAAATTGTTGAAGGGACTTTTTCACATTTTTGCAGAATGACAGTTTTCAAAAACATTGTAATAAATTCAAAAAAGAATAAATGTCAAAATCGCATGTTGCCCATCAGACCTGGTGTTACTAGAGTGTTCGTGTATTCCAGCAACGCCAGCCCCCGTCTGGTCCGCAACTTGGTACGTCCGGTCGCCGCTATTAATGACTCGAATCTGCAAATGGTATAATATACATGTACAAGTACATAATTAGTGCGTTGCTTTAATGTCGCTTGAAAATAGAATAAAAACATGTATTTGATTAGCGCGAGCTACAAGAACACATCAAGAACAGAAATCATGATTTCTTGTATAATTTTGGATTTTGTATAATGTGAGATTAATAATTTTACAACAACATGGCAACGGTTTTGCGGCATTACCTGTTTCAGACCGGAACCGCCATCGGACCGGATGCGTTCTTCGACGAACGTCTGCTGCATCATCACCTGACGGGCAAGATCAGTGAAACTTCTCTGCATAAAGAGAAGCTCATTCTCCTGCGATTCGATTTCGGCCGCACCCAGGCGGGCAAGATCACTAAAATTTCTCTGCACGTTGAGAAGCTCATTCTTCAGCAATTGGATTTCGGCCATACCCTGGCGGGAAAAATCACTGAAACTTCGCTGCATGTTGAGAAGCTCATTCTTCAGCGATTTGATTTCGGCCGCAAGGACTTGAAAAAAAATACAATGTCTCATTTCCAGATTTTAGCATGTTTGCATTTTCATCAAAAGTATGACAAAGATCAACTCTGTTGATATGTTTATTTTATTATTTATAAAAACAAGAGCGCCGCATAGCGGATGCCAACGCTCGGCTGTGGGTGCTTGGATTTTGTTTTTTCGACCTTTGACCTTGAAGTTCATCATTGACCTTGACCTTTTGACCACTCAAAATGTGCAGGTCGATGAGATACACATGCATGCAAAATATCAAGTTGCTATCTTCAATATTGCAAAAGTTATGGCCAATGTTAAAGTTTTCGGACGACGACGACGACCACGACGCGGAAGACGAGAGGGCTATGACAATTCCTCGGGTTTTCTTCGAAAACATCCGAGCTAACCAGGTCGTGATATGAATTAAATCACAATAATCCTTTTCATTTGTATTATTTATAATTTCCGAGGTTTTAAGCATTTTTCTGAAATATAAGGGTTTTCTATTAGTCTTGTAATTAGTGAGTGGCACTCCGTAATATTTGTCATATCTAGCTCTTTTCCATTACTTGGTTGATTTTTATAAGATCATTGTAACCGATACTTACTATCTGATGATGTTACACCTTGTATATTCTGCGCTATGCATACGACCAATAACCCCGACAGGGGACCCTAAAAATAAGAAATGTGTTATATCCCTTTTCCACATAGATAATTATAATTACTGATTTTTTTATTGATTATAAAGACAACACTGTACTAAAACTTATTATATTAACTATAATATTTAGCTAGACAAACAGTTAAAATGTGATATAAAAAGAGTTTTGTTAAAATATTTGTACATTTCATCCGCTACTATTTTATAACATTCCTGCAAAATCAACTTACTATATTCATGTATTTTGTATTATTATTTTATTATTTATTATTAACACTAGAAACTGTAAAGTTTATGTGTAATAAAATTATGTTCTGTTCTGTTCTGTTGCTAGTAGTGAAAGAGCAAATTCTCGAATTGCCGACCAAGTTCAGAATACGCACGAGTACTGAAATCCGAATAATTTGACCATGCCAACGGACACACTACGAACTCGTTGCGAATTAAATACGATCGTATGTATTCGGGAATTCCGGGCCAATAGTTAACACGGTTCAAAACACTTGATTTCCCGACTGTCAAAGATGTGCAATAAATGCCTACGGAGACACATGACTTGGGCAAGAATTTCACGAAGTCACTGCTGTTGATATGCGGACAACAATCTTATTCGAGTGTGTTTAAGAATGTCGGAAGGTCGAAAGCTACGTCTAAATGTACTTATAAGTGATGTTATATATGCGCCTCGCTCTGTGAAAAGGGGGTTTAATTAATGTGCGTAAAGTGTCGTCCCAGATAAGCCTGTGCAGTCCGCAAATCAGGGACGACACTTTCCGCTTTAATTGTATTTTCCGTTTAAAGATTGTTCTTGACGAAAGTCCAGTTTAGGCGGAAAGTGTCGTCCCTGATTAACCTGTGCGGACTGCACATGCTAATCTTGGACGACACTTAACGCACATGCTTAAACCACCTTTTCGAAGAGCGAGGCTAATATAGAATACTCATTACTAAATTGCATGTAAAAAATACAGTGAATTCCTGGATAAGTTACGCGTCTTTCAATGAAATAAGCAATATATTGAACTTACTTACCGAAAGCTTCATTGCTGATTCTAGATCGAAAAACACCTTCAAATCCCCAATCAACATGCAAGTGTTGACTGTGCAAGAAGAGTAGCTGGTATATATACCCACTTCAAATATGCCTTCGCAGGTACTGTGCGAATGACCGTTATACGTGCCCACGGGCCTATGACGCAGATAAAAATTGGAGACCAGATTAAGTCGTCCGTAGACAACAATATTTGTCGAAATCGAAATAATGTCGATTTCGAAGTAATCGAAAACCAACATTGGATTTAATCATCATAATTGATTCTTCCATAGCCAGGGGTGCAGACATAAATAAAGTTCAACTAAAAGCTTTGTGCGTCACATATGAAGGACACTTTTTATGGGTGACGGCGTGCACGCTTTGAAATTTTATATAACTTTTGTTTTCAAAATAAACCCTACCCTTTCAATAAATACGTCAAACATGTCCATTTTTGGTTCACCGTTGACAGCCTTCGTTTGTATTTTTGCCAACAATTGAACCTGTTAATGCACTGATGCACTTGAGTGCCGGAATGTGGGTGGAAAGTAAAATTCCTGTTTGGAAACAGTCATCATATTTTGTGCTTTAAAAGAACTTATTTATGGGTATAATATTGATTTGCAAAAAAATGCCTTAGATTTAGAAAGTGTACATTTTAAATTCAAACCAGCAAAATAACACTTAAAACAATAAATCACCCGTAACGCTTTTTATTCGATAATTTGGAAAATGTGTTTGTGCGCTAAATATACGGTTAATTTTGTTTCAACGCATGATTATTTTTTCACCCAAAAAAAGTCTCATGTTTAATTTCGGTGAATGCAAATGGATAACTGTTTTAAGCGATACTATCATTATTTAAGTGTAATCCAAATTAATTTAAATCCTGTATTCCTATTTTGTATTTTTACGGATCGAGTGACCCATTAGTCCTATTTCACCGGGTCGACGTTCCACCTTTAATTTTTGTTGACCAGCACACGCATGCATAAGTGGTGTTATGTGAACACTTAGACAATAGGTCTATACCTGGTGGGGGATTAGCGATGTCAAAAATGTTGAACTTTGAGCAGGGATTGTCCGTCACTCGTCATCGAACTGTTATGTTTCCCTTTCTCATTGTCTCTTTTGAGTGTGAAATATTTTACAGAGTTAACCGGCGGAAAAAGAAGTTTAACCGGCGGAAAAGAATTTTAAGTGATTATTAATCGAATGTTTTTGTTGAGTATATTTACTGTTATGTACTAGTCTTTAAGACTACATGTTCAACGACGCATATGAATGTCGCCATTTAAATGTAAGCAACCGCGTTTACAAGGTGGTTACCAACTCAAAGAGGGAACCATAAAATGTTTATATTAGTATGGTATATTTGAGTTGCTATATCAAAGATATATAATCTCCACGAAAGAAAGATATGCCAAATAGACTGTGTCTGTGTTCGTTGTCGTACATGTCCCCCGGTCTGTCTGTATAGATACAGAAACTTAGCCATGTTTGTAAATAAAGCATTTATTCAAAGAAACCTGTATAAATAGTATAATGATTAATTGTGTTTAGTTTATTACTCAAACTAGACTTCTCGCTCTCTTGTAGATACGTCTTTGTTGTTTTTATGTTATAAATGATTGATTGATTTTTATTCAGGTTTAAAACACATAATATACAAGTTATCATTCAAATTTACATAACAATTTTAACTAAAAGTATTTGTGGGATTGCTGCTGATCAAAACCTATGGTCTTAAAGCTGCCATAAAATAATATGAAATAAGATTTGACAGTGAAAATGAACACTCACTCACCAGGGCGTTATACACGTGATTAATAATTATCTGTATTACACCGTGGTCGCTTGGAACAGTTTTACTAAAATGCATCTACAATCAATCACTTATATTGAGTAAGAATACTGATTCTCAGATTTTATTAAAAACGTTTGTGTTACGCTACATCACGTAATGACCTAAGTCCACGGGTTTGTTGTATTAGCATTGCTTTTTATTTAATTAACCCATTTATGCCTAGTGGACTCTCCCATCCTTCTAAATTGGATCAATTTATTTCCAAAATTAGGGATGTCTTGTATATTTATTTCTATATTTAGAATATTTCTTACAGAAATTCCTTTAAACAGCGCAGACCCTGATGATACGCTGTTTGCCAAGGCCTTTTTTTAGACGCTAGGCATAAATGGGTTAAAGCAATCTTAATCCTCTGTCAATAGCCCGATGCTAATGCGTCGTAAGTACATATGTATAACAGATAATAGCCGTGGTCAACTGGGGATAGTTTATCTACGAGTTTTTAAGTCTCCTACTTTAAACGCAAATGAGATATTCTGACTCAAATTTATTATAGCTTTTTTACTGTAGCTATTGATAATATGTATACTGTTACACGTTATGCTGTCGTTATGTTAACATTGCTCATGTACACTGTTGAATTAATTTTGATATATACGCTTTACAAATAATCTCCTTTAGCTTTCCATTGTTTCGTTTTGAATAGACGGCCAAAAGGGGTATTTTATTTTGTACTAATAAAGAGTTCTTCCTGTACCTACTCACTTTCCATTTGTCAATTTACAAAATGTGTCTATTACCGAAACTGAAATAATAGTTATAATCAAACTTTTAATAACTCATAAAGCTGTTGGTGAAGACTTAATAAGTCATCTAGTTCTGAAGCGTGCATGAGTCTATTTCATAAACCGTTATGTTTATTGTTTAATAAATCATTTAACGAACGAACTTTTCCTTCATTTTGGAAAAATGCAATTGTGATGCTCTTATTAAAAAGGGTGACTCAAACATACCTTCAAACTATCGCCCAATCTCTCTTTTAAGCTGTTTAGGACAACTTATGGAGCGTGTAGTATATAAACAAGTATATAATCATGTTATATAAAATAACTTAATTTATTCCAAACAATCCGGATTGTTAAGGTGGCACTCAACAGTCTATGAGGTTATTGATATAACTTATATTTGATCAAATAGCTTGATCTATTGACTACAGGAAACTTAAGTGTATGAAATTATGTGATATATCGAAGGCCTTTGACCGAGGTTTGCATCAAAGTCTTTAATTCAAACTAAAAATAAATGGCATAAATTGGAAATGTACTGCAATGGATTGAAAGTTAGTTGTCTAACCGTATCCAAAAAGCATGTGTTGGTTCAGAAAAGTCTCAGTCCTTAGAAGTACCGGTTAATGTCGGGGTCCCTAAGGGCTTAGTATTAGGACCGTTGTTTTTCTTGATTTATGTTAATGATATTGTTGAAAATCTTGTTAGCATTACCCGTCTGTTTGCTGAAGATACTTTTTCTATATAAGCTGATCTCGAGGGTATTTTGAACCATGACCTCTGCCTAATTAACATGTGGACCAAGCGATGGCTTGTCGAGATTAATCCACAGAAAACTTAATCAATGTTATTACCAACAGAAAAAGAATATTCCCTTTCCTAAATTAATGTTTGGTAATGTACCCGTAGTATTTGTTTATAATCACAAAAATCTTGGTCTGACGTTAAGCACCGATGGCAAATGGAACAAAAAATAAACAATATTCTGACTTCCACGTCGAAACTCCTCGGAGTTATGCGTAAAGTTAAGTATAAACTCTCAAGAAAATGTCTCAATCAAATGTACTTTACACGCATGCGACCATTCTTACAAAACGCGTCCATTGTAGGGATCGTTCTACATTGTACGACAAGGAAGTATTAGCAAAAAACGATTGAAAAACGAACGGAGGGGCCGGCGGGCGGAAGAAATGGTTGACCTGCAGATGACAGAGGTTGTCCGTCTGTCTGTTTTTTCGTCTGCGTTAATTGTTGAATTTCACCGCATGAACGTTATTATTAACCTGCACAAAAAGCGATGAGCCCTTTTTCTTTAGTGCTAGTTCCACGCCATATCGAGTTGTTTCAGCGGCTTCTTGACACTCGCGCCCTGCAAAGTGTAATCAGTTTCTTGCAAACTTTGTACAGATGTTCGCTTAAAAATGCTCATTAAGACGTGACAGTCCTGTAACTTCATAAACATGTATTATATTGACCGATTTGTTACGGTAAATGGCTGTGTTCGTTAATATACCCTTCTATCGGTATGAATAACTGACTTAAATTTATATTGGGGAATATACACTTATATCGGAATGAATAACTGACTTAAATTTGTATTGGTGAATATACCCTTATATCGGAACGAATAACTCACTCGTGCGGTTAATAAATGCTTGTATTCGTCAATATACCGTAATCACTCTTATTTGTGGGACACTTTAAGTTTTACGGACATCACCGTGTTTAGCCAAAATAATTAGTTTTCGTGACTCTTAATTTTAGAACATTCGGCTTTTCGTCAGTAATTAATGACCAAGTTTTCGGACAGTTCATTTTACGATGTTATTTTACCAGAATTATGCACTGTTGCGCTTATGTGGTGACACGTTGATCGTGCGATTGTACTTACGGATTAAGGTCATAAAACCTGCCAGACGAATGCCTTAGGACATTTGACCATTTCATTTGCGTTATTCGGTAAATAAACATGTATACCGGTTATAGACAATGGTTTCACCTAACAGCTTAAAGTGAAACATTCACAAAAATAATGTATACTATGGGGCGTGGTATTTTGCAAGTATGTGCGTTAAAATAATAGACGCTATTCACATTCCATACCCGTATCCGATCGTCATGGCAATATTTTTAGAGTGTCTCTAAATTTTCAAATTGTTCTAACACCTGTATTGTGTGTCTCTTAATTTTCGGACACATGTATTTATTAATGTTTTCGTATCTAAATCTTCCGATGCTTTTTTAGAGTAATTACGGTACACTTATCATGTCGGCATGAAAAATGACTTATACGGTTCGCCCGAATGTTTGAAGCAATGGTCACTAGGTCAAATCAAGCTATTGGATTATTTTCTTTTTTTATTCATAAAGGTTCTTTATCATTCTAAAATTACACGCGCGAAGCGTTGTTTTTTTTTTGTAAGAATAACCAATACCACGTCGAATATGTAGTTTAAAAGTGTTAAAATATCGTAAGCATATTATTTGCAGAATATTCTGACGCGCTTATATTTCAACCAAGGGCTAGCTCAGACGTCGTTTATTGCATATGTATGAGAACTCAAACTCTCTGTTTTAGAATGTGCAAAACAACGAATATGATATAAATGGATAATACTTATTCGAAATTAGCCTCGTCGATTCAAACACGTTCACGTATGCATGCCATGTAAACACTTTTCGGAGGCAACCCAGTGGAGATATACAATATACATATGAGCATCGCTCTGTGAAAACGGGGTTTAATGCGCTTGTGCGTAAAGTGTCTCCATAGATCAGCCTGTGCCGTCCGCACAGGCCAATCAGGGACGACACTTTCCGCTTTTATGATATTTTTCGTTCAAAGAAATTATCTTCTTATAAAAAAAATTGTTTACGCGGACAGTGTCGTCCCTGATTAGCCTGTGCGGACGGCACAGGCTAATCCAGGACGACACTCTACGTACATGCATTAAAAACTATTTTCACATCGCGAGGCTCATATACATCTGCGAGTACTGAAAAATCATCTTATTAAATAGACTTTAATGGATAACCCACAGCCACAATTATTCGTATCACACGACTCTGAAATATTTTAAAAAGTTATTGTATGTATGTTCAAACGAAGAGCAGCAGCGCATGTCTATAAATAATCTAGATGACTTATTGACATATACATTACATTTATTCATACGTTGAACACAGGCAACACATATAAAAAACGTTCGTTTTTCCAATGAAATTTGCCATACGTATTATTGCAATGGTTTGCATCGTGTGATGATACGCATCCAAATAAATCATTATTTATTGCAAATCAATAAATTTACTTAACGTTTGAAACATGCACACGTGTAAACGATCTTTAAGTATATAGCTCTCTGTTTATCAGTATTACGTATACGTATGAANCCCCCCCCCCATGCGCATTACAATACCAGGCCCCGCTCGTTGTCGTTATCTGCTTCCTTAGACAATAGTCCGTTTAACCAAATAAGTGAGGGCATGCAAGTGAGAAATATCCCAATTTTTAATACAGTCAATTTGAGGTTCGATTAAGCATGAGACAAAGCGTTGTGCGTTTTCAAGTAGAGCTTATTTACTACATTGTATATCCAATAATTGTAATCAAAATGTTTTTTTTTTAAATAAGTCGAGCTCATGGGTTCTGAAATATGCTGTCCGAGTTGTCCGAGTCGTCAATTTCCCCGTCCGAACAAGCAGTTTTTCAAAGCTGGCTTGTCCGAGGACAAGTAAAATTTCCGTGGTAAACATTTTTCCAGAACGAAACTACTCTATTTTCCGAAAATCAAAGCGAAAGTTGATATAAATAGCTAACGATTAATCTGCGGACTGGCACACGTTTTCAACTGCAAGGTAGGTAATTTTCCGATAATAACTATTCAATGTAGTAAACCAGTCCACGCGTATAGCCAATCACGCATAAGATAACATTTTTAGATTAGAAACCAGCGCACTTGTTTATAGCAACAGCCAATCACGCATAAGATAAAAAAAATAGTACTTTTAGTACATTGCAAATCTCATACATGTTCTACCGATATGCAGCGAACATTAGGTGTTTTTTTTAAGAAAACAACTTCAACGTCAAGCAATGACGCGAATCAGACCCATGATAAAATCAGTTCGGCGTCGGAGAAGAAGAGAAAAACCAAGAATGAATATGATAAAGACTACGACGCAAAGCGGAATCGAGAATTTGTTGAGTCTTGGCTTATTGCTTTGCCTTGACTTGAAAACGTTGCCGGTGTATGTAAATGTAAACTTTGTAAGGAGTTTCCTATTAGCGGATAAAAGTAGTGGTTTATTTAATGGTCAGCCTGTGTACAGGAGAGACACTTTGACATCTCATGAGAAAAGCAGTTGCCACATGCAATGCAAAATAAAATATGATGATGAACTTCGTAAAAAGAAAAATGAAATAAAAGTAGGTGAACTTGATAAAGCATTGAAAAAGTATCACCATTCGCAAATTGACCGATATAAGAAGATTTTTGTCACTGCATATTCTGTCATGAAAAAGAACAAACCTTTTACTGATTTTGAATATTTGTGTGAAGTGCAGAAAGCAAATGGTGTCCCTCTAGATAATGACCACATTAACAATGATGCATACACTTTATTTGTTAAAAGCATATCAAGTGTCATGTTGAATGATATAAATGATCGACTTTCTAGAGCAAGATATTTCTCTGTATTGTCGGATTCTAGCACTGACTGTTCTACCACAGACCAGGAATGTATTTTGGTAAGATTTGTTGATCCAGACACAAATGAATCTACCAGTGAACTTGCAAGCATCCAGAGTCTTGAAACCCCACATGTTGATGGTTACTGCTGCTATTAAATCCGGACTAAAAGTAATTGGTGTAGATTTAAATGCCGATTCAGGTCTTGTTTGTGTGAACATGGACGTGGCTAGTGTTAATTTGGGATCTAAAACTGGCGTGGCAAAGCAGTTGTCAAGTTGGGTTAATCACCCAGTAGTCGTCACTCATTGCGTTGCTCACAGACTCGAGCTGAGCGTTTTAGATGCTGCAAAATCTTGCCCTTATCTCGAAAGTTTTGAATCAACATTGAAGAGATTATATAAATTTTACTCCTTTAGCCCAAAGAGAACAGCCAACTTGCGCAACTAAGCTGAAGTTCTTGAGCTTAATTTTATGGCATACTCAGACATTGAGTCAATTCGATGGGTTGCAAGTAAAAGTAGGCCTGTGAAGGCTGCACTTAAGGATTATCAGGCAAAAATAACTCATCTGGAACAAGTTCTTGAAACATCGAAACAGACTGACGAAAAAGCCCAGGCAAAGAAATTACTCCATGAAATTGTCCAAATTCGTTAAATACATGCATTGGATGATGGACATACTAACATTTGTTTCTGGAACCAGTCAACAGTTTCAGATTGCCGATCTACTGATCACAGAATGCAGTGAGGCTATCAATATACTTTACACACAATTGCATGTTTTGACTGTGACACCTGGACAAAATCTGAAAAAAGTTCTACACTGAATTCGATTCATCTTCCAGAATGTACAAGGGAGTTCGACTGAATGGTCCACTGCCGAAGGATTTTCATGAGGACAATGATATCCAGACGTTTGTCAGTAAAACGGGTGATGACATCCTCCATCGATTTGAGAATCTTGCAGAACCGCCTATCTGCCACTTTTAGGTATTTATTGTCACTTAACCCTAAGCATTCTGAGGTAGATCCTAATAGCAATCAAATTCAGCTGTGAAACTGATCAGATGCTCACTACTTCCTATTTACTAAGGTTCCAAGTAGAAACTGAGAATAAAAGTATGGTACTTAGGATACCAGAGTTAAACGAAAGGAAACAAATTATAAATGTAAATGAGATTAATAATAATTGTCAGTCCTGTTCAATTGGTTTCCATTTTATTTTCAGGCATTTGATACAAGAACCTATCCTTCACAGTTAAAACCTTTAGCTGTCCATGGCAACGAGTCAGTTCAAGCACAGTGTGACTATTTCACAGATCTGTTGACTGCAGAAGAGAGGGCTGCTATACCCAGTGAGTTCCAGAATCTCAACGTGAGATATTCAATGACAGGAGGTGGACACCCTCTTGAGTTCCTGATAGATGTTCTTAAGGTTAGTACAAAAATGCCAAATTATAGGCCCATTTTGTATTTTTAAACATACCCCTAAAATCCCTGACTGTAAAGTACATCATTTTGGACTTAACTTAGTATACTAAACTGCCCCATGGGCCAATAACTAACATCTGACTGGTAAATGCTCAATCATAAATCTTCTTTTCAACTTGTTTTTTTTTCCAGGACAGTTCTAAGAGGTTTTTGAGCATCTCACGCCTTATAGAGTTGATGTTGTGCATTTCACCATCTACAGCTGCTTACGAAAGAGCCTTTTCCACCATGAACATTGTACAAACACCAAACAGAAGTGTACTTAAGCAAGAAAACCTTGTCTACCAGATGAGAATTGTTCTTTGTGGACCTGAAATTAAGGGCTTTGATCCAAGTTCTTCTGTGCTTCAATGGCTATCAAGTGGACAAGGAAGCAGACATTTAACATGCAAACCAAGACATCCTAAGGCAACTGTGTGTGAGCCATCTACTAGTCAAGTGACTCAAGGTTCAAGTATCATTCCTTAGGAAACTGTGTGTGAGCCATCTACTAGTCAAGTGACTCAGGGTTCAAGTATCAGTGACACTGAAACCATTGCTCAT
>VMBQ01000531.1:0-85836 GCA_007657795.1 Dreissena rostriformis | reverse complement strand
GGGTTCCAGGGCCGTATGCAGGATATTTTGACTGGGGGGGCCAAGCGGGGAGGGTGCGGGAGGGGCCTCCCCTTCCGAATTTCAAGTTTTTCTTAATTTGGCACTTTTTAAGGTGAATTTTTATGCTTTAAAAAACTTATTTCGTGATATAAATTTATGGAATATAACATGTATATCATCAACTTTCTGAAGTCTAGAGCTTTACAGATTGGTGTGAAATTCACACCGATGTTTAAAGCTTTGTATTTCAGAAATGTGTGATGTTTGATGAAGAAGGAAAGCAAACTTTAAAAATCAAACAACTTTATTAAGAAATGTATAATAACGTATGACTGACATATAACCATAATAGTATTTTCTCTTTGAATTCAAATTTCCTCTAAAGTTTCATAATAAATTCGTAATAAAATGTTTATCATCTACTACACATTTTCACTTTCACCTTCATCAACACAGATAAACCATCACAATCGTCTACAACTCCGACATTTGTTTGGAATTTTCTCTATAATAACCGTTTTCCGGAGGTTTTTTAAGCAACGCTTTCAGATATTGAGCAGATTTTTGGTATCCGGAGAGGCGCCCCCTCGGAGAGGTGCTCCCCGGAGAGGTGCCCCCTAATTTTAAGGGGGCAGAGAGGTGCCCTCCAAGCAAATCTGGAGGGGCGGATAAGTGCCCCATGTCAGAATTTAGTAGGCGGATATCTGCCCCCTCACAATAATTTAAATGGCGGATAAGTGCCCCCATTGGGACTTTCGTCTGTTCCAGTTTGCAATCAACCCAGACACTTACCGTAAGAACAATTCGCAATTTATCGCACCACCTGGTGCTCTTCCATGTGCAATGGCGCCAAGACGTATGAGGCGAACAGAACAACTGCGGCAGAGAAGAGGCAAGCCCGAAAGGCCCGTGTTGCAAGCCCAACTGGAGACGTCCCACTCCTCCCCTTTGTACAAGAATATTCCGTGCCAGGATCGGCCTCAGCAGCCATTTGCGCACACACAGACAAAGCCAGTCCCAGACCCAAAGATGACTTGAGTGGTCCTAGTCGAGTCGACGGACGAACGAATGAACAATCCAAATTGTTAACGGAATAATTTAGAAACAAATAAATGTATTTATGTACAATAATTTCTATCGTAAGATTTGATGGATTGTAATAATTATCAATGTTAAATGGATACTTCATGTGTTTACTTCTATCCTTATCGCAATATTTGATGAATGAGCAATGTCATTATCAATTGAAATATGCTACTAATCATTATTTTCTTTGTTAACTTCTGTCATCACCTTATTTTCATCATACTTAATCTATGTATTTTACTTATGTTATTTTGTATTTTGCTTCAGATGAGGGATGAAGTAATATGTGAATCGCGCTCTGAGAAACAAACCTATATTGGTTAATCACATAACAAGTGACATATGAGTCATTAGTAAGTTACCGTTCGCGAACTGTAGATTCCATTTTTGTGCAAAAAAAGTATAATAATAAAGTATGGACATGACATGATTACTTGACATTGCACATGTTCACGCTATTTCCGCGCGTTTTTGTAGCAGAAAAGCATCGAATATATGCATTTTCAGTTGAGTCCAATGTTAGGAATTGATAGTTATAGTTTACCGGGACTGAATGAGCATTTTCACATGTTGTATGCCAATGTTCAATTAGTTTCATTTAATTAAAATCATGACCATACCGATTACAAACTTTTTTTAGTAGACGCCGCAGACGGCAACTGTTTAGATTCTCAATCAAAACTTTTTCAATACGGCGAGAAATCTCTTCACATTTTGCCGTTCTCATAATAAAAGTATTTATCCTATTATTTAACATAGTTGAGTTGTCATAACACTGGTATTAATGGTATGACTTCAATAGAGTGGTCCGATCTTATGAAATGTAATTTGTTTGACCTAGGTTTGACCTAAGTATTAAAGTATCGGTGGATTAATTGTTAACAAAATCGATTGTGATTGTGTTTAACTTGTATTTATCCAAAGGGTTTGTTAAAATCTGTCTTAGTTTTACAACAGCATTTCAAAATGGAATAAACGCTTAAGCTATTATAATAATAGCATTACTGCAGGGCGTCAATCTGAACCAAACAATTACGCATTTTCTGCATGACTTGTACGTTCGGTCAAGTTTCTTGATGGATCAGTAAGAATAAACAGCACATACATGTGTATCATTTAAAAGGATATTAACGAATGGTCGGATATACAACTAAACACACAAGAACACACTTACACACATTGTGATTAAGTATACGAATACTCGTAGGGAAAAAAACAACACACACACACACAATTTTCCTCGTTTATAAGGCACCACCTGAATAGACAAATCCTGCAGGATCAATCTGCTCAGGGTGTACTTTAAGGGGAAGACAAAATTTAGGGGGCACTTATCCGGGTCATCAATTCTGACAAGAGGACATTACTTCGCCCCCTAATTTTTAGCAGGAGGGAAGTTCTCCGCCCAATAAAAAACATTGAGGGGGCTAATATCCGCCCAGTGAAAAATCTTTGAGGTGGCACCTCTCCGGGGGGGGGTGGCGCCTATCCTCGAGTCAGAGTTTTGGAGTACATTTAATAGTACCCGAGCCGACAATGACCAATCGAACTATAATAACCGTTTTCAGGAGGTTTTTTACGCAACTCTTTCAAATGTAGAGTTGATGTTTATGCTCCCGGTAGGATGGCATATAACAGTCGGACTGTCCGTCCGTCCGTCTGTCCATACGTCCGGCATTTCATTTTCCGGCTTTTTTTTTCAAATAGCTTTAATATATTGACCCAAAATTTGGTGTGTGAGTCTACCTACATGACTTACAGATAAAGTATCGCCTTATTGCTTCCAACATTATTATTTTTTTCACAAATTATTAACGTCAGCAATGTCCAGACCTACGAACTCCTGTGTCAGTTGTTTCCATTCGCTGCTTCTCTTTCCTTGGCCAATCAAAAGACCTGTTCAATCAAGCATTCAGGATCCCAAGGGGTAATTGACTGATCGGGGATGTGGGTACAAGGAGATAAGAAAACATTGCATAAGGGCTTATCTCCACCGGAGAGTAAATAAGCGCTAATCCTTTTGTTTAACAGGGACAAGCAAACACGTCTGCTCTTTTGTATTGAGTGAAAGTGTACTGTGTTTCAGGATAGAAAAATTTGCAGTAGGCCCATTATTTAAAAAAAAATCATAACTCAACAGCCAGCTGGGGGCCGGGCCCCTGGGCCCACCCCCTGGGTACGGGCCTGGTGAAACATTACCTGAAATTCCTCATTAATGTATCTTTCATTAAAATACAGAATGTCTTCATCTGTGTGATAAAAATGTGTGTCTGGATCATTAATGGATTTAAAATATCGGGAAAAAAAAACATCAGTCTTTAATTTATCTGACTTGCATGGCTTTACCGATCCCTTTAATAAATTCCAATATCTTTTTTGCATCTAATAATCGATTATGTTCTAAAATCTTCGTCTGCTTTGAATCATAATTATATTTATTTATTTATTTTTAATTAACAATTATAGTTGCTCCGGGATTTAACCGTCACAATTCTATTTTCATACGACCTGTCCGTTCTTTAAATGTTCAAGCTATTATATAATTCAGATTTTGCCCTTTGACACTCGTCATTAAACCATCGATTATGGTTATGCTCGCGATGTTTACCTCTAACTTGAGTGTAAATGGTCTCTTGAAAAAAGGTGAACAAACATCATCAATTACAGAACTTTTTTTTCTAAACAATTATCTAATGACGCAGAAGTCATGTGAACGTGTACTACACAGTGGTCAGATAATAAATTCGGATCAGTCCTTCAAACTGATCAATACCTGAAAATAACAACGGCGTACACATAACCAGATCAATTACACTCGATCCTCGACTCGTTACACGAGTAAACTTTCCTATTTGACTATCTATCCCTTCTCTACCATTTACCACTTTTAAACTAGATATTTTACCAAAATCAAGTCAACATTTACCATTCTCGTTTACAGTTTTATCTTGACTTATCCTCGGTAAAATAATATCTGCCACATAATCATCTGGTAATACATCGAAACGTTGTAAATCATCATTTTCGACATAATCAGGTTTACTACCAATTCTTGAATTAATATCACCACAAATAATAAACTCACAGTTGTTATTAAAATTACTGTGAAATTGTATCATATCGTTTAAAATTAAATCAAATATGCTTTCATCTACAAACATTTCTCGACTACTTCCTACTTAAATGTAAACAACACAAATACATGCACATGTATATACGTTTGAAGATTGGTTGTCAATATTCGTGGTCAATAATTGGTGAAATGTAGAAAAAAAACATCATGCATAACGTTCGGTAATGCCGTAAATATCAGTCGAAAGACAAAGGTTCTAATAAAACACAATGATGTATGTTTAGCTGAATGTTTCCAATAATGCAACACGAACGTATGTGACGCTAGCAAAACAGGCAACTTGAATTAACATATGTTGTACAAGAAGAGTTTATAAGTACGTTCCTAAACGTGCAATGAAGCTGTATACCAAAGGCGAACTAACTTATCTAAACTAAACTTAATAAAGGCACTAAATTACTGGTTTAACTTTATATAACCTTATATGATTTGATTCTAATACAAACGTTCGTAGCGTAACTGACTTCAACTTTAAATTAGCAAAAACATGTTATAACAAACTTTCCGCGTCGTCGTTCATGATGAGCATTTTAAGCAAAACCAAACCGGTAATTTGAACGTGCATTTAATTGCATAGATCCACTATATTTTCCTTTGCCGGAACAGATATTGATTACAAATGTGCATTTCTTTTCAAGACCGTTTCAAATACCTGTACACAATACATTTTTTACACGCGCCGGACGGATGTATTTTACACCATATCACTTTTCGTGTAAAACCACATGCCTAATGAACGTATATCGATAATTAACATTATAACTTGAGATAATTATTACATATGCATTAACAAAGGTTCCCTTATTAGCTGGTAGCTGATAGGCTCATTTTAATTGTTAACGGATGTTAACAACGTGTAAGTCAGGTCGGGCGCGGTATTTATGGAAGTGATAACGATTAATACAAGTTATTAAATCAAGTATATGACCGCGCCATACGAAAATGGGTCTTATGTCATACGCAGCCAGTTCCGCAGTCTGGTTAACACTAACACTGTCCGTTAATGAGTCCAAGAAACCGTCTGTGAGTGTACAGCGGACAACTCGTATTTTAATTATCACTCTGCTCTAGATTTTAAACACGGCCAAAATTGTCCACAATCAGAACATCTAAATCATTCCTAAATCATACCAATTTCATGCCGAAATAAATGAAGGTCACGCGTAAACTTTTATAATACAAGAACGCTCACGAAACGCTCATATTCACCTATGCACCGTGACAATAATGCCACGATTTTGATTATAAACGTATTTTCACGAACCAATCGTGTACAAATAAACATCTAATGTAGCGTATAGTCTATTTTAAACCAAACGATCAATAACGTGTTCTGATTTGATCAAACAATCGTGAGTTACTTCTTCTGTGATAGATGATTTCGTCCGCTTTTACAATCGTATAAATAAGGCGTTATTCTAATGTTGTCCTTCACATATCCTTACGTTTCAAAGTGACTACTGAAACTAAAATGAAAGCCGTTCTGTCAGTAGCTGTGTTTTCCGTTGTATTGGGTGAGTATTGACTTGTTGATAAAATGAAACACTTAACGTCTATGAACGCGGTAAAATTGCATTATTTCGTATCTGATTTGTTTCATTTGAGAAAGTGTTATCCTCATAATTTATTATTTTCAGTTTATATCAAAGTGTTGTAACAGTGAGTTGTTCAACATAGACATGCACATACATTATAGTGTTCTATGCTACTATAGAAATATTTGTTTTGTAAAAGTTACAAGTTTTTAAAATTTGTAGTAACATGGATTGTGTTGTGTAAGATTTTTTCTCATATTTATGCATCCTCGAAATTTTCTCCGTTAGAAATGAAAGGTATTATTATTGTCAAATTAAGATGTTTTATTCAGGTATTACTTTTTTCAAACAGCTAAAGTCAAATTGTATGCAGCTGAATAGCAAATAGAAAATAAAGCCGTCAACGGTCGATATGTTTCGTATTTGAAAGAGATATGAATTTTATTAACTACCAATATATTGAATAGTAAAAACAATCATGAATATATTTTGACAGTGAGAGTCTGCTTTAAAAAAATATTTGAAACCAAGTTTGATGTATGTGTTGTCACCGTTAATGTGAGCCAAGTAGAAAAATATAGCAAAATAAATAGCAGTTTAAGTTACAGCAGACAAACGATTTCATAAAAAAAAATCGCATTACTGGTAAATGTATTTGTTTAAAAAAATGGACTGAATTAAGATTTTTATTATCGAAAACAAGCTTACCAAATTAATAATTGGACACCCTAAACAATAGAATTACTGGTTCCTAATCTTATTCAGCTCTTGCCTACACCGAAGAGTGCCGAACCACTGCCGATTGCGGTCACGTGACTTGCCCAGAGACCGATTACACGCTTGACTGCGCAAACAGACAGTGCACATGCACCCACGGTGAGTAATGTACGGATATATGATAATATATTTGTCATAACATGTGATGTGAAATAGTATTGAAAGAATATTTAAAAGTACAAGTTGCTCTGTTATGGTTGTATGGTTATACTAAAAAGGGTAAAGGTAACCCTACATAAATAATATTTGCTGTCTGATATATATCCAATTCTAGCTACCGCCACGTGCAGCGCTGTTGGTGATTGCCATGGTAACTGTGACCGAGGCTGGCACTGCATTGACGGCAAGTGTCGCTGCGGGTTCGGATTCGGTGGCGGCGGAGGAGTTGGGAAATAAAAATAAGCTTTTAACTGTATATTAATTTCATTAAATTTGGCTTGAAATACCCCGCTGTGTCATATTGTTTTCCCATGATGAAAGCATGTTCATTAACACCCAGAATTTTTCAGGAACTTTACTACTTGATCATTCATGTAAGGTGGTCGAAGAGGTTAACGTTTAGTAAAATGTTGTACCCCGCCCTTATGCGAAATCAATTAACAACACATAGTCGCGTGTATTGATCAAAACTCGAATTAACAATATAAAAAATAATATTAGGTTGTTAATAAACGCAAACTTTTTTTTGTTCGGTCAATTTTGTGTAAATTGAGACATTTGTATAAGTGGTTATGTTTTCAGCTCTGGCACTGAATACCAAATGTATTAAACCACTTGTTATTGAAGGCTCTTTCTCGTAATAATTAGGGATCTGATGCTACAATTCTACTGCAATTATATATAAGTCTTATTCTAAGTCAGACTGCGATTCATTTGTTTATGGATCTGCACGAAAATATCACTTGCATATCGTTGATACTATTCACAATCAGGGACTGCGTTTAATTTGAAGAAGGCGAACTATCCATCTAATAAAAGAAGTCCTGTTCATAAATATATATAAAACTCCAGCTTGCTGAACAATTTTATAAGAACAAAAAGAAATCAAAGGTTTTCTTTAAAAAAAAAGACAGTTTATTAGAGTCAAATATTATAACTGTATCAGTATTACCAAATACCGTTAAAAACGTCCCCCGAGGACTTACAATTCACCTTAAGTCAATATCAGTTTTCCTAAGTTACAAAAAACTTCTTACAATCATAAAATGTTTTAAAAAAAAAACTTAGTTAACCAATATTTTAGAAAAAAATACATGATTTTAGGTAAATGTACACTAATATACAAATAAAATAAAACTTACAGACAAAGCATCAATATTTCCCGCAGAAGCAATATAATTACTGGGATCTTCTTGCTCTTTCCAAACACACTGCAGAAAAATGCATCATATTCACAGATTCTCTTTCTGTACTGTTGTTAAGCAAAACTAAGATAATATTCGGATTTAAAAAAAAAACACTCGTTTTTGAAAGTGAATGATACTTTGCCTATCTAAACAGTCATCTTTTTGGGGTTCCTACCCATGTTGGCGTAAGTTGAAATGAAAAGCTGATGCCCAAGAAAAAAAACTTCTTGATATCCCGATTTCAAATGCTCAGTAATCAAATAATGATTTTAAACCAGCAATTAACAAACTAATAAAAACAGAATGGTAAGCGATCGGGAATTTTAAGCAAACAGCGCAGACCCAGATGAGACGCCGCATCATGCGGCGTCTCATCTGGGTCTACGCTGTTTGCCAAGGCTTTNTAACTGTATATTATTTCATTAAATTTGGTTTGAAATACCCCGCTGTGTTATATTGTTTTCCCATGATGAAAGCATGTTCATTAACACCCAGGTTTTTTCAGGAACTTTACTACTTGATCATTCATGTAAGGTGGTCGAAGAGGTTAACGTTTAGTAAAATGTTGTACCCCGCCCTTATGCAAAATCAATTAACAACACATAGTCGCGTGTATTGATCAAAACTCGAATTAACAATATAAAAAAATAATATTAGGTTGTTAATAAACGCAAACTATTTTTGTTCGTGCATGCATGACCTTAATTTTGTGTGTGAATTGAGACATTTGTATAAGTGGTTATGTTTTCAGCTCTGGCACTGAATAACAAATGTATTAAACCACTTGTTATTGAAGGCTCTTTCTCGTAATAATTAGGGATCTGATGCTACAATTCTACTGAAATTATATATAAGTCTTATTCGATCTAAGTCAGACTGCGATTCAATTGTTTATGGATCTGCACGAAAATATCACTTGCATATCGTTGATACTATTCACAATCAGGGACTGCGTTTAATTTGAAGAAGGCGAACTATCTATCTAATAAAAGTAGTCCTGTTTATGAATATATATAAAACTCCAGCTTGCTGAACAATTTTATAAGAACAAAAGGAAATCAAAGGTTTTCTTTAAAAAAAAAAAGACAGTTTATTAGATTATAACTGTATCTGTATTACCAAATGCCGTTAAGAATGTCCCACGAGGACTTACAATTCACCTTAAGTAAATATCAGTTTTCCTAAGTTACAAAAAACTTCTTACAATCTTGAAATGTTTTAAACAAAAACTTAGTTAACCAATATTTTAGAAAAAGTAAATGATTTTTGGTAAATGTACACTAATATACAAATAAAATAAAACTTACAGACAAAGCATCAAAATTTCCCGCAGAAGCAATATAATTACTTGGATCTTCTTGCTCTTTCCAAACACACTGCAGAAAAATGCATCATATTCACAGATTCTCTTTCTGTACTGTTGTTAAGCAAAACTAAGATAATATTCGGATTAAAAAAAAACACTCGTTTTTGAAAGTGCATGATACTTTGCCTATCTAAACAGTCATCTTTTTGGGGCTCCTACCAATGTTGGCGTAAGTTGAAATGAAAAGCTGATGCCCAAGAAAAATAACTTCTTGATATCCCGATTACAAATGCTCAGTAATCAAATAAGGATTTTAAACCAGCAATTAACAAACTAATAAAAACAGAATGATAAGCGATCGGGAATGGCCCAACTCTTCATAAATAACATTCAATCAAGCCTACTCTTCATTCTGGTACATCGTTTAGTTTTTCGGACAGACATGATCAAATTGTACAAACACGCTGCAGAACAGAAAAAAACCCGTTTGACTCATTCGTACCTTTTTGAAAGTGAAGGAGCACCTTCTTGTATACCTTGCAATTAGAACTTTACTGTTAGGCATAAGCGTATTGGCTAATTGAGTGCACCGACATCAGAGATATTCATCATAAATATTTCAAAATTAATTCATTAAAAGAGTTTTTCCCGACAGTGCCATTCTATATATGAATCAATTTATTAACCACATAAATACGTATAACACAAATTATCGATTTCAGCATCCTCAAATATTTCACGGCATGAGATATCCTTTATGTGTTGAGTTTCAGTTAAACCCAAATAAACAAGCAAACAAATAACTGTGGCAATATACTGTCTATTAATTGTACCATAAAAGCTTGGTGTTGCTGTTTATTCCCAATATTCGGACAGTAGTATCTCAGTAAGCCAATGATACAGACACAGAACATAATACATTGTGGAGCAAACTGTTATGAAGAACTTCTACCAACATGCAAAGCAGCTGTATATAAGCTGTAAACAGACGGCACTAAATTAACGGTCTGCAATTAAAAACGTTGTTTTATTTTATTATAAAATCGATATACTAGTAGTATTTGATTCCTATTTAAGTGCAATTTACAATTAGCAAGACTATTTTACTACACACGTACTTAATCGTCGCTTGAAGTGGCAGAACAAAAGCAAGGCTTACTTATATAGCTATCATGTCTTTTTCTAAAAGATACATTTTTACTTAATTATTAACGTGTATACAACATCCCAGATGTATATATTTTACTCTAAACTATTTACATATAATTGAAAGTAATATGCATAAAGGAACGCACTTCAATACTCAGAAGTATAACACGTTACTAGCATTGGATTTGCTTAATTAAAGGTACACTAATTAGCGGATGGAAAAGACGCGTGTAGATTGACTGATTGTACCTGCTGGACACGTGTTAGACACGGATGTCAGACACGTGTTAACACGATAATTATGGAAGTGATAGCGGTAATAACAAGTACATGTAATTAAATTTCACATAGTATATAATGCTACACAACTCCATCGAAAGCATGCATTTTGTGCATTATTCGAAACAGAGTGATCTCACAAACATTTTACAGATATTCAAATTTAAAGTCATCAATATATGAGAAAATCATGCGACCTATGGACAAGATTAAATCTAAGATGGCGTGCATAAGAAGCGCCAAGCGAAAATTGCTTCGTTTGGGTTCTTTACTGTCTCGACACGAGGAGAGTGGTTGTCATGGTAAAGTTAACAGAATTCCGACCACGTCATCTTCTGCTGCAAATGACGTCCTCAATGACGAAATGATGGGGAAAATGGCCATGATGAGCCGTTTTATTCGTGACGTAGAAACGAAGGTCATCGAGGCATCACGCGACAAAACATCGATGACGTCCATTGGTAACAGAACATACGTAATTAAGCCAGAGTTAGATAGGGCGTTTCTTTCAGACACCAGTGACTATGATAGCAGTGAAAACAGTGTGCTCAATGACTGCATGATCCAAGACTACGTGTCCGAATATGAATCAGAGAGCGCGTTCGGAGACGATAGCGAGTGCAGAAGCGTATGTGAACTCGAGAGAAACGTCAGTGATGACATTGACACCACTGATATGACGTTAAGAAACCTCCGAGCGAGGTTGGGAGACAGGAACTCAGTTTTCGGCGTCGACGATGCAGCGCTTGAGAGTTTTATGAACACTGTGGTTGAAATCGGGAACCAGAGTGATGAGGGACACAGTTCGGCCGAAAGTGACTGCTTGTGATATTTAAAAAGTATATGTCTTTATTGTTGTTGATGATATTATAGAATCTATGTTGTGTTTAAGTTTTTCTTTTGTTGTTGAGTTGTTTTGAATTCGGTCTAACAAATGTTGTGCAATCAATAAATATTTAAACGAATGGAAAAAAATGTTATTTGTTCTTTAAAAATATTATGGAAATTTCATGTCGTCGTCATGATGATGGTCATCATCATTATAATTATTAATCGTAATTGTAATCTTTATCACCACCGTATAATAATAATAAAATAACAATAATAATACTAATCATGTCGGTATTTTTCCGGCCATTTAAATAGTTTTATTTTGGAAAGACATATTTTGAAATGAGGCTTTCGTTGTATATATTTTCAATGAACTATCGAATACAGTTGTGTTTTTGCTCGGCTCTAAAACAAGAACCTGACTCGACAATCAAACACAGTCATACTTTTCACATTCAGAACATCTGAATCACTACTAACTCATACCAATTTCATGCCGAAAAAAAAAGAAGGTCACACGTACACATTTAGAAAACAAGAACTCTCAACCAAACCAAACGATCAAACATGTTTTCCGATTTGATCAAACAATCGTGAGTTACGTGTTCAGTGATTTCGTCCGCTTTCACAATCGTATAAATACGGTGTTATTCCAATGTTGTCCTTACCACCTTACATTTCAAAGTGACAACTGGAACCAAAATGAAAGCCAGCTGTGTTTTCCGCTGTATTGGGTGAGTATTGACTTGTTGATAAAATTTAACACTTAACGTCTATGAACGCGGTAAGATTGCATCATTTTATATCTGATTCGTTATATTTTGAAAAGTGTTATCCTCATATTTTTTTTATAATCAGTTTATATCGAAGTGTTGTCACAGTGAGTACTTTTTCAACTTGGACATGCAATTAAGTTATAGTGTTCTATGGTACTCTAGCAATATTTGTTTTGTTAAAGTTACAAGTATTTAAAATTTATAGTAACATGGATTTTGTTTTGTTGGTTTTGTTTTTCATATTTGTGGCGTTTTCTGAGAAAACTGGGCAAAATGCTTGTGCGTAAAGTGTCATCCCAGATTAGCCTATGCATTCCGCATAGGCTAATCCGGGACGACACTTTCCGCCTAAACTGGATTTTCGCTAAGAAGAGACATCATTTAAACGAAAAATTCAAAAAAAGCGGAAATTGTCGTCCCTGATTAGCCTGTGCGCACTACACAGGCTAATCTTGGATGACAATTTACGCACAAGCATTTTGTCCAGTTTTCTCAGAACACGCCACATTTATGCAGCCTCAAAATTTTCTCCGTTAGAAATGATAGGTATACTTATTGTCAAATCCACGTGTTTTATTCACGTATTACCTTTTCAAACAGCTTAAGTCAACTTTTATGCAGCTGAATATCATTAAGAAGATAAAGCCGTCAATAGTCGATATGTTTCGTATTTAAAAGAAATACAAATTGTATTAAATAATATATAATATTAAAAACTATCATGATTATATTTTTACAGTGAGAGCTGCTTTGAAAATGATTTGAAACCAAGTGTTATGTATGTGTGAGAAACAATGAGAGCCAATCAAAGAAATACAGAAAAAATAAATAGCAGTTAAAGTAAAGTTACAGCAGACAAACGACTTCATAAAAAAAGCATTACGGGTAAATGTATTTGTTTAAAAAAAATGGACTGAATTTAATTTTGTATCGAAAACTAGCGCACCAAATTGATAGTTGGACAACACAAACAATAGAATTACTGGTTTCTAACCTTATTCAGCTCTGGCCTACGCCGAGGAGTGTCGAAGCACTGCCGATTGAGGTCACGTGACCTGCCCAGAGACCGATTACACGCACGCTTGACTGCGCAAACAGACAGTGCACATGCACCCACGGTGAGTTATGTATGGATATTCGAAAAATATATATTTGTCATAAAATGTGATGTTAAAAAACAAAAAAAGCATTGAAAGAATATATAAAAGTACATTTTGCTCTGTTTAAGTTGTTTGTTTATACTAAAAGAAGTAACCCTACATAAATAACATGTGTTGTATTGTATATCCGATTCAAGCTACCGCCACGTGCAGCGCTGTTGGTGATTGCCATGGTAACTGTGACCGAGGCTGGCACTGCGTAGATTGCAAGTGTCGCTGCGGATTCGGATTCGGTGGCGGCGGACCAGTTGGGAAATAGAAATGAGCTTTTAATTCTACATTCATTTTATTAAATTTGATTTGAAATACCCCGCCATGTTATATTGTTTTCCCACGATGAAAGCATGTTCATTAACACCCAGGTTTTTTCAGGAACTTTACTACTTGATCATTCATGTAAGGTGGTCGAAGANGAACTCGAGAGAAACGTCAGTGATGACATTGACACCACTGATATGACGTTAAGAAACCTCCGAGCGAGGTTGGGAGACAGGAACTCAGTTTTCGGCGTCGACGATGCAGCGCTTGAGAGTTTTATGAACACTGTGGTTGAAATCGGGAACCAGAGTGATGAGGGACACAGTTCGGCCGAAAGTGACTGCTTGTGATATTTAAAAAGTATATGTCTTTATTGTTGTTGATGATATTATAGAATCTATGTTGTGTTTAAGTTTTTCTTTTGTTGTTGAGTTGTTTTGAATTCGGTCTTACAAATGTTGTGCAATCAATAAATATTTAAACGAATGGAAAAAAAATGTTATTTGTTCTTTAAAAATATTATGAAAATTTCATGTCGTCGTCATGATGATGGTCATCATCATTATAATTATTAATCGTAATTGTAATCTTTATCACCACCGTATAATAATAATAAAAATAACAATAATAATACTAATCATGTCGGTATTTTTCCGGCCATTTAAATAGTTTTATTTTGGAAAGACATATTTTGAAATGAGGCTTTCGTTGTATATATTTTCAATGAACTATCGAATACAGTTGTGTTTTTGCTCGGCTCTAAAACAAGAACCTGACTCGACAATCAAACACAGTCATACTTTTCACATTCAGAACATCTGAATCACTACTAACTCATACCAATTTCATGCCGAAAAAAAAAGAAGGTCACACGTACACATTTAGAAAACAAGAACTCTCAACCAAACCAAACGATCAAACATGTTTTCCGATTTGATCAAACAATCGTGAGTTACGTGTTCAGTGATTTCGTCCGCTTTCACAATCGTATAAATACGGTGTTATTCCAATGTTGTCCTTACCACCTTACATTTCAAAGTGACAACTGGAACCAAAATGAAAGCCGCTCTGTCAGTAGCTGTGTTTGCCGTTGTATTGGGTAAGTATTGACTTGTTGATAAAATTTAACACTTAACGTCTATGAACGCGGTAAGATTGCATCATTTTATATCTGATTCGTTATATTTTTAAGTGTTATCCTCATATTTTTGTATAATCAGTTTATATCGAAGTGTTGTCACAGTGAGTTCTTTTTCAACTTGGACATGCAATTAAGTTATAGAGTTCTATGGTACTCTAGCAATATTTGTTTTGTTAAAGTTACAAGTATTTAAAATTTATAGTAACATGGATTTTGTTTTGTTGGTTTTGTTTTTCATATTTGTGGCGTTTTCTGAGAAAACTGGGCAAAATGCTTGTGCGTAAAGTGTCATCCCAGATTAGCCTATGCATTCCGCATAGGCTAATCCGGGACGACACTTTCCGCCTAAACTGGATTTTCGCTAAGAAGAGACATCATTTAAACGAAAAATTCAAAAAAAGCGGAAATTGTCGTCCCTGATTAGCCTGTGCGCACTACACAGGCTAATCTTGGATGACAATTTACGCACAAGCATTTTGTCCAGTTTTCTCAGAACACGCCACATTTATGCAGCCTCAAAATTTTCTCCGTTAGAAATGATAGGTATACTTATTGTCAAATCCACGTGTTTTATTCACGTATTACCTTTTCAAACAGCTTAAGTCAACTTTTATGCAGCTGAATATCATTAAGAAGATAAAGCCGTCAATAGTCGATATGTTTCGTATTTAAAAGAAATACAAATTGTATTAAATAATATATAATATTAAAAACTATCATGATTATATTTTTACAGTGAGAGCTGCTTTGAAAATGATTTGAAACCAAGTGTTATGTATGTGTGAGAAACAATGAGAGCCAATCAAAGAAATACAGAAAAAATAAATAGCAGTTAAAGTAAAGTTACAGCAGACAAACGACTTCATAAAAAAAGCATTACGGGTAAATGTATTTGTTTAAAAAAAATGGACTGAATTTAATTTTGTATCGAAAACTAGCGCACCAAATTGATAGTTGGACAACACAAACAATAGAATTACTGGTTTCTAACCTTATTCAGCTCTGGCCTACGCCGAGGAGTGTCGAAGCACTGCCGATTGAGGTCACGTGACCTGCCCAGAGACCGATTACACGCACGCTTGACTGCGCAAACAGACACTGCACATGCACCCACGGTGAGTTATGTACGGATATATGAAAAATATATATTTGTCATAAAATGCGATGTTAAAAAACTAAAAAAGCATTGAAAGAATATATAAAAGTACATTTTGCTCTGTTTAAGTTAAGAATTAACAATATACAAAATAATAACAGGATTTTAATAAAAGCAAATTATTATTTGATCGTGCATGCATGCCTAAACTCTTTCGGTAAATTGAGAACTGTTTATAAGTGGTAATGTGTTCAACTGTGGCACTGAAAACCAAATGTATTAAACCACTTGTTATTGAATGTTCTGTCTCGTAATAATTAGGGATCTGATGTTACAATTCTACTGAAATAATATATCAGTTTTATTCTATCTAAGTCAGACTATGATTCAGTTGTTTATGGATCTGCATGTAAATATCACTTGCACATCTCTGATACTATTCACAATCAGGGACTGCGTTAAGCGTATGGTGCCTTCCGGTCATCTTCGTTCGAAAGCCTTTAATTTGAAGAAGGCGAACTATCTATATATATATATATATATATATATATATATAGTTTCAATTTGCACCAAGAATTGCTGCTTATAAAAGAATCCTGTTTATGAAAATATATAAAACCCCTACCTGAACAATTTTATGAGAATAAAAAAGAAATCAAACCTAATGAACTTCTTTTAAAAAACAGTTCAGAAGAGTCAAATATAATACCTAAATCTGTATTACGAAATACCGTTAAGAATGTCCCTCGTTGACTTACCATTCCTGGTAAAACAACTTCTGACAATCATGTTATGTTAATAACTGAGATCACCAATGTTTTAGAAAAACTACATGATTTGAGTTAAATGAACACTACTTAACGATTTCTCAGCTCCAGACAAAGCATCAATAGCTGTCGCAGAAGATATAAATAAAATCATGCACTTTTCTAGAACATGTCTGATAATATAATATGTTCAGCTTATTATTTACTTGTTATGCATCAACAATTTATTATTAACAAACGCAGGTATTATGTTTCCAATTTTATTCGCGAATGTATTTACTCTCTTCCGAAACAGTTTTCTTGATTCTGAAGGGTATCCTCGCTTTACGCTGCCCTTAGACTTGTAATCTCGAATAAAACAGGGTTATATTATAANATTTTATGAGAAAAAAAAAGAAATCAACCCTAATGAACTTCTTTTAAAAAACAGTTCAGAAGAGTCAAATATAATACCTAAATCTGTATTACGAAATACCGTTAAGAATGTCCCCCGTTGACTTACCATTCCTGGTAAAACAACTTCTGACAATCATGTTATCTTAATAACTGAGTTCACCAATGTTTTAGAAAAACTACATGATTTAAGTTAAATGAACACTACTTAACGATTTCTCAGCTCCAGACAAAGCATCAATAGTTGTCGCAGAAGATATAAACAAAATCATGCACCTTTCTAGAACATGTCTGATAATATAATATGTTCAGCTTATTATTTACTTGCTTTGCATCAACATGTTATTATTTACAAACGCAGGTATTATGTTTCCGATTTTATTCGCGAATGTAATTACTGTCTTCCGAAAAAGTTTTCTTGATTCTGAATGGTATCCTCGCTTTACGCTGCCCTTAGACTTGTTGTCTCGAATAAAACAGGGTTATATTATAAAATTTAACACATAAACGTTCTGCTTAGTTAACGTCTCATAAATGATTGACGATTATTACACAATCTGTTCCCTTGTTGATGGGTTATTAGACGTTTTCAAAGACAATCATCAGACCTAACTACAGAGGAATTGCATAAGATATTTCGATAGGGAAATATTCTCTCTTTACAAAAAGAATGAACAATTGTGATTGTATGCCCCTTTCTTCGAAGAAGAGGGGGTATATTGTTTTTGGCCTGTCTGTCTGTCATTGTGCGTGTCTGTCTGTCCCAAAAATTTAACCTTGGTCATAACTTTTGCAATATTGACGATAGCAACTTGATATTTGGCATGCATGTGTATCTCATTGAGCTGCACATTTTGAGTGGTTAAAGGTCAAGGTAAAGGTCATCTTTCAAGGTCAAAGGTCAAATATATGGGTCAAAATCGCTCAAAAGGGGGCTTAGTGTTTGACAAACACATCACCTGTTTTTATATATTTCATACTTATGTTCGAAAATGTTATTATTTGTTAATTAAGCAACTTTCGATTATGAACCCTTCGATACAGTCATGAAGGACTGTGCTTAAATCTCAAGATATCGGGTAACAGATGTAAAATTTGCTATACATTTTCGATATTCGGACAGGTTTGATTGTGCAGCTAATGAAATAGACACAGAACATAATATATTTCGTAACACACTGTTATGAAGTTCTGCTAAAAACGTTCAAAGCAGCTCGATATAAGCTGTTTATATGTTGTAAACAAACGGGACTGAATTACCGGTCAACAATTATAAAGGTTGGTTTATTGTATTCAAAAATCGATCTACTAGTATTATTTGATTCCTATTTGAGTTTTATGTATAATTATCAAGACTTTTTCACTACACACTTACTATATCGTCGCTAAAAGAATGGCAGTACACATATGGAAGAGCTTACTTTAAAATACCTATTAAATTATGTATCTTTTTTTCCGAAGAAACATTTATTATCGACACCATGTGGGTTTCTTTTTAAAACTGATTAATATATGTGTACAGTGTGTTATAATTTCCTAAGCACGCTCCGTACGTATATATTTTGCACTAATAAATTACATATACTTGAAATTAAAATGCCTAAAGAAACACACTTCTATAGTAAGAAGTATAAAATGTGACAAGGATTGGATATTCTTAATTAAAGGTACACTAATTAGCGGATGGAAACGACGCGTGTAGATGGGCTGATTGTACTTGTCAGACACGTGTTAGACACGGATGTCAGACACGTGTTTACACGATAATTATGGAAGTGATCGCGATAATTATGGAAGTGATCGCGATAATTACAAGTACATGTAATTATATTCCGCGGAGTATATAATTCTACACAACTCCATCCAATGCATGCATTTTGCGCATTTTCAGAAATAGAGTGATCAAACAAACAAGCGTGTACACATATCGAAATTTAAAGTCATCAACATTTCAGAAAATCATGCGACCTATGGACAAGATAAAATCTAGAATGGCGTGCATAAGAAGCTGTCTCGAAACGAGGAAAGAGGTCATACGAAAGTTCACAGTCCGACCACGCCATCTTCTGCTGCAAATGACGTCCTCAATGACGAAATGATGGGCAAAATGGCCATGATGAGCCGTTTTATTTGTGACGTAGAAACGAAAGTCAGCGAGACGTCAGAAAAACATTCACGCGACAGAACATCGTTGACGAATATTCTAAGCAAAACATTTGTAATTAAGCCAGAGTTAGACAGGGCGTTTCTTTCAGACACCAGTGATTATGATAGCAGTGAAGACAGTGTGCTCAATGACTGCATGATGCAAGACTACGTTTTCGAATATGAATCAGAGAGCGCGTTCGGAGACGATAGCGAGTGCAGTAGCGTATGTGAACTGGAGAGAAACGTGAGTGATGACGTTGACGTCAATGATATGACGTTTAGAAACCTCCGAGCAATGTTTGGAGACCGGAACTCAGCTGTAAGCATCGGCGATACGGCGCTGGAGAGTTTCATGAACACCGTTGTTGAAATCGGGAACCAGAGTGATGAGGGACACAGTTCGGCCGGAAGTGACTGCTTGTGATTTTTTTTTAATATATGTCTTTATGTAAAATTATTGCTGATGCTATTATATTATCTATGTTTTGTTTATTTTTTCTTTTGTTGTTGAGTTGTTTTGAATTCGGTCTTACACATGTTGTGCAATCAATAAATATTTAAACGCATGGAAAACATGTCATTTGTTCTTTAAACATTTTATAGAAATTTCATGTCGCCGTCATGATGATGACGATCCTCATTATAATCATAGTTGTTAAGCGTAATCTTTATCACCACCGTGATCATCATTGACATCAATAATAACAACAACAACTATAACTACAACAACAACTATTACTACAGCAATAAACACAACAACTACTACTACAACTCAACCTTGAGATGTCAACAGACCCTGCTCCTCTCACAGAGATGATTATCGGGTCGGGACTATAGTTTTTTTTTAAATAACCAGCAATAAGCGTTCGTTTGAAAAACCATTAAATGTTTCTACATTTTTGCCATTCACTGACCGTTAATAATGACAAAGAATTTTTGAATATTCAGACATTTTAATCATTTTACATCTATTACCCGATGACATGAGATTAAGGTACAGTCCTTCATGACAGTATCAAAAGGTATTTGTCATCAATATAGGCATAATATAACGTTGCTTTATTACAAATATCCGCTTGACTTTAATTATTTAATATTAAAATAATGCATTCAATGGATTTCATAACATAACTTAATTAAACATGCATACCCTATGGTCATTTTTTTTAAGAGAATAACGGTTTGTTTTGGTGGCCACAAGTCAGAAAGAAACATAAAGCGAGGCTTCCAGTCAGAATAAAGATAAAAGCATCAAGATCGTCAATATATGCATTTTAATTACAAAACGGAACATAAGAGCGCATTTTTTTGTGTGAATAAATATATTAAGCATACACTGTTTACTAGAAATACACGTAAAATTGTGAACATCTAGTTCAAAAAGTTCATAATTTCTATGTATCTTTAATGTAGTGACTTGTGATTATTTACAATTTTATTCGCGAATCTCTTCCGAAGCTGTTTGAAATTGTTTTGTACTTAATACGTATAAATGCATTCAATTAATACCTCCTATGTAAAGACGATGTTCGAAAAAGTGGTTTTGAACAGAATATGAAAACATTTGCATGTGCACTGACTCCCGAGTTGACACCAGTTATCGCATGTAGTCTGGTACATTGGCGTTCGTATTATTACGTTGTAGTCGTAATGTATAGATGAATTACATATGGGCCGCGCTCTGTGAAAAAAAAAGGTTTAATGCAGTCCGCACAGGCTAATCAGGGACGACACTTTCCGCCTAAACTGGGTTCCTGTTAAGCCTGTGCGAACTGCACAGGTAAATCTGGGACGAAACTTAACTCATATTCATTAAGCCCCCTTTTCTCAGAGCGCGGCTCATATAAAGACTACTGGTAATTGACCGGCAGTGTTTTTGTACACTATACTTTGGTACATAAAAATCATTTTATATTGAGCAACCGGTCTCCTTGTATCCATATGTGTCGCTTCTCAACTAACCTTGTGATTTAGAGCAGTGCAGGATGGGCATGATAAGTAGGCACTGGTTTCCAGATGGAGTCATTTATGCCGGCAAACGTTGTTCCGTAGAGTTAAATTTTAAGTAAATAAATAGAATTATTAATCGAAGCATATATGTATCAGATTGAAACAGGTGAAAATTTAATCATGTTTTAAACACATTTTTTAAATTAATAAACGAATATACTGAACACTAGGGCTCAATCTTAGTGCATACGTGTCCTGCAGTGACATCACAACTCTATGAATAGAATAACCCGGTCTTTATTCCGAACTTTACATCCGAATAGGTGTTTTCAATGGGTTTCTGGTCACAATATACTAAATGTTTTTCCTATATAATTCAATGTAAAAGCGACAATTTTAAGCGAAAATAAATGCAACATTTTGCACATAGAGACCCCCATAACCATACCTTTTCTTAAAGGGTATTCTAAGCTGAGTCGATTTAAGCAATAAAAAAGATATGTCATGTTCAAACCAAAAAAGAGTTTGACACAAATCAAAATCGACTGTATTTGCACCTTCTTTTTTTCGGCCGTTTTCTAGTGGATTGCAACCTTTTTCAGCGCCATTTTTTACTTAAATCTCTAACTTTATCATATTTCAGGGATTAAGTAGTGAACACCTATGCTTACCCTATCAATATCACCAAACGATTAAACGAGAACAACAGTCTAAAGAGTAAAACATGCTTTCCAGTGAAATATGGTGTGTTTTTTTATAGAGTAAAGCCCTTTATGGCTCAATTATATAGTATATTGTAATCTTCTTTGCGCTGATTGAAAACACGTGTTCGTCCATTTATCAGGGATACGCCCAGAACAAATAATGTAAAAATTACAAAAAAATATGTTTCTAGCTAGATGAGAAAGTATCGGTAAACTTTCGTAAAAACCTTAAAAATGATAGGATTTCATTTTAATGATTAAGATAATGTTCCCGATACGTTACATTAATCGCTTATTAATAACATTTTGTTATACTTTTAGTATTTCCATTTAAGACTGTTCATTAATTCAAAGTCAAATCCTAGTACGTGTAAGAGATCGGAAACTCTTTTTTTAATGACTTGCTTTTTCTTAATAAATACAGAAATAAATTGTATCTAGACAAATATTTCCCAACCCATAAACATTTCCTATCTACGTAAAGGGTGAGTACTCTGATGGGATGTTTATTATCATGATGACGACCATAACATCTATAAACCCTCTTAGATCAACAAAAACATGTTTGAATTGTTTATATTGTATTTATTCATTCGAATCATTTATTTTCCCGTCTTCAAAAATCAGTAACAAAAAACAACAACAAAAAAAACAATATCATATCAAACGTAACATCAGAAACAACGCAAACAAAATATAAATACCATTAAGAAAAAATATCACATCAGTCACTTCCGGCGAAACTTATTCCCTCATCACTTTGGTTCCCAATCTCAACTACAGTATGCATGAAACTGTCCAATTCCGTATCGCAAACGCCGACAGCTAAGGTCCGGTCCCCAAACATTGATCGGAGGTTCCTCAACGAAATGTCGGTGACGTCAACGTCATCATTGACGTTTCTCTCCAGTTCGCAGACGCTACTGCACTCGCTGTCGTCCCCGAATGCGCTCTCTGATTCATATTCGGACACGTAGTCTTGGATCATGCCGTCATTGAGAACGCTTTCGTCACTGCTATCATAATCACTGGTGTCTGAAACAAACGCCGTATCTAACTCGGGCATTATTACAAATGTTCTATTAGCAATTTTCGTCAATGGTTTTCGGTCTTCTTCGTTACTTTGTGATGCCTTGCTGGCGTTCGTTTCTACGTCACGAATAAAACGACTCATCAACGACATTTTCCCCGTTATTATTTCATTGATGACGTCATTTTCAAGACAAGTTGACGTGGTCGCAGATGTGGTACATGTTTTGACTCCACTGTCTTTGTGACGAGACAGCAATGATCTCAAACGAAGCAAGTTCCGCTTGGCGCTTTTTACGGACGCCATTTTCGATTTCAGCTTTTCCATAGGGCTAATAATTTCTTGATATTGTTATATCTTGGAAATTGCGAATCAAAATTTCACAAAGTTTATATTCGTCAACGAATATGTTAACAAATGAATGCTTATATTTGACTTTTGAATCATTTTATACTGTAAGGAATCTAATTATTTGTAATTACCGTTCTCACTTTCATAATTACCGTGTTAACACGTGTCTTACATCCGTTAACAATCATAATCAGCCAATCTACACGCGTCGTTTCCATCCGCTAATTAGTGTTCCTTTCATTATTCAATTAATGCTTCTTATTATCGAAGTGTGTTCTCAAAACCATTTTAATTTCAATTAATACATACTTACAGATAAATAAAACGTATATATCTTTGAAGCGAAACCAGACAGACATCCGTGAAATTATTTATAATTTTAAGTCTGATTATAACATGGCGTTTTCAAAAAAACAAAAACAAAACATCACATAATGCATAGACAGAAAATGAAATTCTGGATGTAGGTAAACATTTGTCACTTTTTTGTCTTGAAAGCAAGTTACTTTGAATTATGTGTTGAATATTGATGAATGATGTATTCGATGTTAATTCTTTGTCTAATAACATTATTTTAAGAGTTTGGATTAGTAAGAATTCCTTCGCGTTTATACTTCTTTCCGGGCGTTATTTGACAACAAACCTTGATAGAAAAAAAATATGATTTCTTAAAATCTACACAGTTTTCGTTAATAACGTTAAACAGACGATGTTTAAAAAAATAATATATTAACATTTAAATCATCTTCAAGTTCTACGCAATGTAGTTTCAATAACACTGTTGTGTTTAAATTTAATTTGCTCTTTTTTCTATGTTTGAAATTTGATTAGGTGATAACACAGTTATTCCATGGATGCTTGGTGAACAGTCAAAACAGTTCACCTCGCATCCACGAAATAACTGTATAATATTAACGGGACTTGTTCACAGTTTATCAAAATGAGAATTTTTCAACGTTTTGTCACAAATTCAAGAAATAAATGAACACTGTACACCAGTGTGCGAAATAACACTAATGCCGCAGACTTATACTAGAAATACACTTTCGTTTACGAAAAATCATCGTTAGAAATTGATAAAATTATAAAGCGTCTCAGACGCGAAACGATCTCAAAATTTCGATTTCTTGTGTTATCGTTATATTTTGTAACAACACGTGGATAGTTATACAAAGTATAAAATAAATGGCAACCCATGTGAAGACGGATGGTCAGGTCCGCACATAATGTAGTAGTAAAGAGTCAACGACGACCCGAACATAAACTCTGAATAACACACATTCACACGTGAAGACGGATGACTGAGTGGTCTCGGGGCTTGGCTTTTACTCCATAGGTCAGTGGTTCGAGCCCTGGTGTGGTTAACTTTTTTTATCTTTTTTTTTCTTGTTTTACAGTGTCGGAAGATTATTAAATGAGTTAGGGAGTCAATTCTTATTATCGAAATTGCACAAAATGGCTTGTTGCATTGAAAATCAAACGATGCCATAGGCGGTTAAGAGGTAGTGATAGTTGCGTACATAAATAGGCCATACTTAAATTTGTATTCATATTCATTTTAACGTATAAGGGTATATGACGGTAAGATTTTGAATATTAATATTGAATATTTGGTTACCGCACCGATGAGCGTCAGGTTTATCCATACGAGTTAGATGAAATTGTAAAACAAAAACGAATCCATGTTTTTCAACAATCAATGAATCAGGTAACACGATTCCATCAACGAAATCTAGCCAGTCTATTTTCCCACACCACCTCCGAATCCAAACCCGCAGCGGCATTGACCGTCCACACAGTGCCAGCCTCGGTCACAGCTACTTGTACCACTGCAATCAGCAAGAACGCGGCACGTGGCAGTAGCTGAAATACAGGCGAAATGTGCAAAATTTAAATCGAGAAAGAACGCGGCACGTGGCAGTAGCTGAAATATAGGCGAGTTGTGCACAATTTAAATCGATATAGAACGTGACACGTGGCAGTAGCTGAAATGTAGGCGAGTTGTGCAAAATTTTAATCGAGAAAGAACGCGGAACGTGGAAGTAGCTGAAATATAGGCGAGTTTTGCAACATTGAAATCGAGATAGAACGCGACACGTGGCAGTAGCTGAAATATAGGCGAGTTGTGCAAAATTTTAATCGAGACAGAACGCGGCACGTGGCAGAAGCTGAAATATAGGCGAGTTGTGCAAAACTTGAATCGAGATAGAACGCGGCACGTGGAAGAAGCTGAAATATAGGCGAGTTGTGCAAAATTTGAATCGAGATAGAACGCGGCACGTGGCAGAAGCTAAAATATAGGCGAGTTGTGCAAAATTGAATCGAATTTTTTTACTCTACTTAACGCAATCGGCCACAAACTTTTTTTAAGGAATATGAGGAGGGGTGATTAAAGCTTCGTTCTGTATGTGAATAGAGGCCCCGAACCACAATGAAAGTAATTTGAGAGTCCGTTAGATCTAATGAAGATTAATGCCGTTTTTTGTTCACTGAAAACTATTTTGTTTTTAAGAAATTTCTTAATGGATGTTTTTCCAAAGCTATTGTTGCGAACGGTATAGATACACTATTTGCTTGGTACGAACTTGGTATACACAGTTTGTACATTTCGATCTATTCCCAAGTCGATCTCATGTACAGAAACAATGTGATTCAACGTTACATAATCGCAAACTGTTTAAAATGCAGTTTTTATGTTGTTTGTGTTTTATTGTTGTTTTCTTTTCTCTGTTCGTATGTCGTTAGTATGCCCATTTCCGCAATTATTTCAGGAAAGTACTTTTTTTTATTAATGACCGGTGCTTTAATTTAAGTGGATAGATGCGGTCTTAATGCCAACGCTTTATTTTCTCATACTTCGAAAATGTACATAAACATACATATAATTAGTTTATCAAATAGTGTTTTACTTAAATGTCACTCTAGTTCGTAGGCGATTTACTGTATTTGTTTGTTTACTCGTATTTGTTTGAGAAATATCATACATATCTTGTGTACATGTTTGATTTGTTGAATCTTTAGAAAACTCGAATTTTATTTTTTTAAACATGCTAACTCTCGTGAACTTCAATACTACTTTATTTGATATTCATCAATCATTTATATTTTGTGTTGTGTTTGTTGTTTTTTCAATTTCTAAAATCGTGTTAGCCATTTAATAAGTTGCAAGACTATTTTATGAATTAACCCTTCACATCGCTTTTAATGGACGGGAGGCTCTATCCTTTACTTTCATTAAGCATATGAGCCTCGCTCTGTGAAAAGGGGGTCTAATGCATGTGCGTAAAGTGTCGTCCGAGATTAACCTGTGCAGTCCGCACAGGCTAATCAGGTCCGCACAGGCTAATCAGGGACGACACTTTCCACTTAAACTAGATTTCTTCTTAGAAGAGACTTTCTTGAAACGAAAAATATCATAAAAGCGGAAAGTGTCGTCCCTGATTAGCCTGTGCGGACTGCACAGTCTAATCTGGGATACACTTTACGCACATGCATTAAACATTGCTTACGCATTGCTCTTTCACAGAGCGAGGCCCATATATATATATATATGAGGGGGTTTATGTGGGTGTGTGGGCGTTTGTGTGTGTGTGCGTGCATATGTGTGAGTGTGTTTATGTAAAAAAAATAAAAAATAACATTACATGGGCATATGTTTCGACATCTTCAGGGCAAATAATACAATAGAATATTATGTTATATGTGTATGTTATATGGGAAGTTTCTGAGTCTCATTATTTCGTAAACATAACATCAATAATTTTGACGTCGTCAAATTCGGTTAGTGTATGTTAAACAATGCTAATTAATATTTCCCTGTGTTAAACCTAGCTGAAACATTGTTGTTTTGTAAACTATACCACTGGAAAATAGAGAATGTGTGTTCTTTTATTTGCGCAATTATTCAAACGTTCTTGTAATTCATTTACCCATTTATGTCTAGCGTCTAGAAAAAAGGCCTTGGCAAACAGCGTAGACCCATCAGGGTCTGCGCTGTTTGCTTAAAGGAATTTCTGTAAGAAATATTCTAAATATAGAAACAAATATACTAGACATCCCTAATTTTGGAAATAAATTGACCCAATTTAGAAAGATGTGAGAGTCCACAAGGCATAAATGGGTTAATGGTATTTGTTAAATATGGACCAATCACTCATTAATTGGAACTCACTGTGGGTACACGTGCAAGACCTGTGGTGGCACTCAAGGACGTAGTCATTCTCGGGACAGGTCACGTGCTGGCAGTCACTCGTGTCACGACATTCCTCGGCGTAGGCAAGAGCTGGAATGAGGTTTGAAATCACGTGCAAACAAGTTCTGACACAACGTACAAACAATCAAAACAGTAATGTAAATTGTAATATGATGCACATATGAGTTTGAAAATAAAAACAAATGAGTCATGTTTACAAGTATAACTACAAATATATTAGTATTTTTTATATAATACTGGCGTTAATTAAGAAAAGAATGTTGCTACAAATTGTGTTATATATATATGTATTAGTATACTTTCAAGTATATATCGTAAGCAATTGGCTAATCATGCTATGGCAGTCATTTAAAGAGACGGATTGTTTAGTTTGGCACTTGATTTGATAAAAAATTGTAATGCTTCTATTTTATGAATGTTTATTTACATTATTTCGCGCAATATCCACGTTAAAATGCGCGTTTATTGTATGATCAGTAAATCAAACGGTCAATGTTCCTGTAAAAACCATAGTGTTTTTGTTCTGGAACTAATCAACATGTGTGACTCAAAACCGGAGCTGTTTTGCACGATTGATTGGTGAGGAACTTGTTCTGATAAAAATTGAAATATACAAAGTGCTTTTTTTGCAGTTCAACTTTTGTTTATACAAAATTGGAAATCAAAAGTTTGTTTTATTCATCGCACAACAGACAATCAACACACGTTTTTAAGTTAAAACAAGTTATTATAGTGATTCGTTTAAATACGACGTTTTATTTACGGCCTATCACATTTAGCCCTATTGCATCTAAAGCCTAAGGCTTATTTAGACACCCCCAATTACATGTCACGGATAGACCCAGTTCTTGGTGTCTTGAGACAACAGTGGGGATAAAAACCAGCAATGACTTGGACCTCCTGGTCACTAGGCGGAAAGCGGTTTAAACCAACATATGAGATTTGTAGTGGCATATGCTCTAAGAGCACACAGCATACAAAAGTGCACGTGTGAAATCACAATTTATTAATTTTATATTCTGAATTGCTTGCGCTTAACGCTGTTTAGATGCAAATCCGTATCGGTGCTCTGTTCCACACAGCGTATTAGAAAATATAAAGTTCCGTAATTGCGTCCCGTTAAAATAACCATAAAAATGTAAATTTCGCACAATATCTATTCTTATCACCCTGCTTACCAACACAAACTGCCAGATCAACGATTGCGACCTTCATACTGATTTTCAGAGTGCTCACAAAACCTTTCACTGTTTAACAACAGGTTTAGCAGAGTTTACATACACCATACTAGAGGACGTGACATACACTTTACCGAAAAGGGGCAACGACGGAAAAGTTGTTAGATAAGAATGGCATGACATTCCGAATCTGAAAATGTGTTTCGTTGTTACCATAATAAGCATGCGAAATCATGATCCTCGTGTAAAGTGAACCTGATGAAATTTCAGTAATGTTTGAATATGTTGAAGGGAATGTTTATTATTATTTTATTTTTTTAAATTATATATTTTTTTTTAAGTATGCATAAAAAGACAAACTATAATCATACATTCACAGGCCCCATTAAAGATAAAATGGTCAAATCATAATAGAACGTTAAAACATTCATTTACATGTATAATGGAATTGTATTATTAAGGTTTAAGCTTCATTTACCCTTGTGACATTGACCTTGTGACAATCAAATATTCCATTCGGGGTACATTGTTTAAAATGTATTACTGTCTTCATTACTGTCTACGTTCGTGCTGTAATTTCGCAACTCACTTTTTTTTTATTTTTGAATCTTTTGGAATCTACAGGTCAGGGACATGCTGATTGGATAACTGAAAAAATGCCCATTTAATGGCTCAGTTCTTGATATCAGAAATCTCGGTACAAATCATCTTGATATAACTAATCTTAATAAAGGACATTTTGATTGAAAAACTTGATATAAGTATGTTGAATAGTGCCGATGCGAGTGGTTACCGTGTACATGTAAAAAGATGATAGTTGATAATACCGTGAAAAAAAAACACAAAAAAAATGCGCGAACAAAATGTGAACATTTTCTAACTTTACTGCGAAAATGTTTCACATGATTATTTGATGCTTCTGGTTGTTCTTTCATATTAGTAACTTTTGAGACGTTTAGTGCCAGCACTATCGTTTCATTTATATGCACTGTAGTCATAATATTAAGATACCAAACATTCAAACGCTATGTTAGATTGGATTAAAAACATAACTTATTGGGACTTCGATTGGCCCTATCAATAGGAATAACGACTATGGCCGTCTTGGTTTGAGTCTGTCTGTAGACCACTTCCAAGGGCCGCTTGTGAACAAACTACCCGAGTCGTCTTGACCCGATCAGAAACACGGTACAAATTAATTAATTAATTTATACAACAGCAAGGTCACGGTCACACTAAATGGAAACACAGAAGTGATTTTGGAAACAATGTAAACACGTAAATGTTTGCTTTTCGATATGCAAAACTGTCGAAGGTATACGATGGCAGTGTTATGAAAGGAATTATTCATTGTGCTTGTCTTGTGTTTTAATTCCGAAGAGTAATTGATTTGGAAAAGTCGCCTGGAAAACAGTACGGCGGATAATTGAAGGTGGCGCGAAATTGGATTTAAAATACTCTTGATTTAAAGCCCCATTAATACTAACAAATCGACGGAAATTTAGTAAAGTATTTCGTAAAATAAAGTTTCCGTATACAAAAAATCAATGTTCCATATAGCAATAGCCAAAATTTCAAAGCCAGATGTGTTCTGGTAACATATATTTTGTAGATACAAAATGCTTGTTTTTAATTGTTCGTGTCACAATAAATTCCATTTTAATTTCCCGCACTGATATCTATTCATACGACATACGAACACTAAAATGTACCATGTTAGTGTTAGTGTGTCGTATGAATAGATATCGTCGCGGGAAATTAAAATGGAATTTTATATGCCACAAAAAAATAAAAACGAGCATTTTGTATCTACAAACATCCATGTTACCAGACCACATCTGGCGTTGAGATTTTGGCTATTGCTATAAAGAACACCGATTTCTTATTGGGTAACTTTATTTTACGAAATATTGTACGAAATTTTCGTTGATTTATGAGTATTAATGGGTCTTTAAAATAACATTTGAACCTAGATGACCAGCTCCAATGTCTGGTTAGTTTATTCAATGCCTTCCAGACATATTCCGGCAGTCGCCTGGTCCATGACGACTGAGGAAACCCCAAAGCGTTGATCATTTACACGTAATGTAGTTCATTTTTTTCAAATTCAATATTGAGTATTAATAGGCATTTGTAATTTGTAACTGTAACACATGTATTGCTATCTTCTTTTTGATTATTTTCTATGCTAAACAGTGAAATGACATACATCAACAGTATATTTCAAATTGAATTGAACTTTAGAAAGTTGTCCTAAGTCAGGGTATTGAGGGGGTATAGTGAATTATTTCCCCGATAATTTTTAATGTGGCATCACTTAGAATAAATTAACCCATTTATGCCTAGCGTCTAGAACAAGAAACCGTCGGAGAGGGGTGATGCTCCCCAAAGTTTTTTTTTAACAATATTGCACTATATATTCAGATAAAAGGAAAAGTCTTGAGGGGCATAACTTTGGACAAAATAAAACGATGGATGGTTTAGCAACTTAAAATTTTCAAAGGGCCAGAACTCTCTGAATGAATAATCTCACCAGAACTCACTGATAACATGCGCATCTCCTCAAGGTAGTTAAGCTTCCCATAGAGCTTCATTGAATTCCAGTCAGAAGTTGGGGAGAAATAGCCCGGACAAGAATTGCACTATATGTACAATTAATGGAAAATTTCAAAGGGCCATAACTCTGTGAAAAATCATATGACCAGAACCGGCTGATGATATGCAAATCTCCTCTTCGTAGTAAAGCTTCCCATAAAATTTCATTGAATTCCGGTCATTAGTTGCTGAGAAATAGCCCGGACAAGAATTGCACTATATGTACAGTTAATGGAAAATTTCAAAGGGACATAACTCTGTAAAAAAAAATCATCCGACCAGAACTGGCTGATAATATGCTCATCTCCTCATGGTAGTGAAGCTTCCCATAAAGTTGCATTGAATTCCGGTCATTAGTTGCTGAAAAATAGCCCGGACAAGAATTGCACTATATGTACAGTTAATTGAAAATTTCAAAGGGCCATAACTCTGTGAAAAATCATCCGACAAGAACCCGCTGATAATATGCACATCTCCTATTGGTAGTGAGGCTTCCCATAAAGTTTCATTGAATTCCGGTCATTACTTGCTGAGAAATATCCCTGACAAAAATCAGGACGGACGGACGGACGCACGCACGGACAGACGAAGCGGCGACTATATGCTCCCCCAAAAATTTTGGGAGAGCATAAAAAAGGCTTTGGCAAACAGCGTAGACCCAGATGAAACGCCGCATGATGCGGCGTCTCATCTGGGTCTGCGCTGTTTGCTTAAAGTAATTTCTGTAAGAAATATTCTAAATATAGAATTAAATATACTAGACATCCCTAATTTTGGAAATAAATTGATCCAATAAAGAAGGATGGGAGAGTCAACTAGGCATAAATGGGTTAAATACAGTGTGATATTCACGGTATACGATGTCTTTGCGGACAAGCTGTGTTATGTGAGGAGCCAATCTGATTTTTTGTTTCATTAATAACGTAAATTAAGCTGTACGCACGAGTTCATCAGAACGAACTATAAGTTTCATTTTTCGTGTTTCCCGGGTTAGCTTAGCAAAAGAGAGCGGCTTACGAGTACTTATTGCACCGACGTTTGGCAGCAAGTAACATATACCGTTCTTAGATCAGAGGTACGAGAAGAACGGTCGTAGAAATCGTTTTACCACGCACCTAACACAAGCAATGTAGCCGATCTTGAATTTGTATTCTGAAACCTGAGATTAAAGACAAATTCTCTCTAAAACAAGTTTGTAATCTTAATAACCAGGTAAAATCTTAGGTGGACAAGTTGGTAAAACAAATGGTTGAAGCAACGAAAATTAAAAAAAACTTTGAAACATCTCGGTGCATTTATTTCAAATAAAATGTTTGCCAAACATGTAAAACACATATTTTATCACAATGGTAAATCATGTAGAAAGTATAAAATCTTAAAAAATAATAAATAAATCTTTAATATCAACAGTAACAAATACATGCATTCCGCGTCGTTCATAAATGGACCATAAACCATATCCGAACAGTGTAACTCCAGATATTCCTCTTAATCCGTAAACTCTGATGAGGAGTTATCATGTCCGGTATTAAGACCACGAAACATTGCGTGGTTTTAAGTAAGGCGGACAGCGTATCTCATGGAGCTACGCTGACCGCATTTGTCATAATACCCATTTTCCCACGACGCGGCTAACCATATGTAATATAAATGCAACAAGTAAACTGTTTATTCTTCTCGTTCTACATTCAAAATGCAAATACTGTTTGACGAGCACCGTTTCAAAACAATAATAGGTATTGTCACTATTTTAAGACACATTTTGTTAAATATACTAAACTCAAATAAAAAATAAATAAAATATTTGTCTCGCAAACATAATATATCATAATAATTGTAATAATATATTGTCCTAGAGCATACTGTTTAGTATCATTTAACAAACAACACCACTTAAGATGTTAAGGTGAGCTAAAATACCCAAACCAGTGTGCACAATGTGTTATATAAGTACAATGCTTGAAGTATTTTAACATAATTGTGTCGCGTTCTGAGAAAACTAGGCATAATGCAGTCCGCACAGGCTAATCAGGGACGACAATTTCCGCTTTTGTGACATTTTTCGTTTAAATAAAGTCTCTTCTTAGCAAAAATCCAATTTAGGCGGAAATTGTCGTCCCTGATTAGCCTGTGCGGACTGCACAGGCTAATCTGGTTGACAATTTACGCACAAGCATTATGCCCAGTTTTCTCAGAACGCGACACAATTCAACAGACACTATGAAAGAGAACACACTATGAAGTATCATACTCAAACGAGCTAAGTGAGATTCGCATACTTGAACGAAATAAGTGAGATAATCATACTTAAACTAGGTAAGTGAGATAATCAAACTTCAACGAAATAAGTATGATCATCAAACGAGATAAGTGAGAATTAAATAGTTCTGAGACTTATTTGCATGTACATCAACGAATCCTTTTTTGTAAACATGCGTTAACATTAATGGGTAAACATGTACAGAAATATTCAAGTACAAAAAGGCATGATGTCAACAAGCGACAAGTTCGTTTTGAGTTAGTCATTATAACAAGCAATACTTTAATTCAAACGCATCCATTTTTAAACGACAAGCAAACTACCATGCGATAGATACGCAAAATATGTTCCCACAAGGATACCATGCCTTGCAAAGAATAACATTACAATATGTTGCACGATTTTGAGCGCGCTGTCTTTATGGTAAACCCATCTCCGTCAACGGAAACACCTACAGGCAAACTGGACCGAGACCGAGGCAGGCTTTTACCCACCGATGTGTCATTCTCTGAATCATCTTCGTTGTCAATGTCTCCGCCAACGTCAAACAATGACACGCTCTTGTGAAGATGATTGGGTTTTCTGTACGTACGAGTTTCCTCCTTCTCATTAGTGTCTAAAGTTTCTCGTGTGCCATCGTGTCGCTTTTGAACATGGTCGGAGCCGTCTTCGACGCTGTTTTCAGTGTACCTACTCAAAACCCTCCGCAATTCTTTCATGGCCGTTACAGTGAAACTAAGCTCTAGGGAAATAGACTGGTACATAGACAGTGTTTTTCCCATGTCGCCTTTAAGAGGCCATGCAGTCTTCTCTAATATTACCGGCACAATAGGGCGCCCGAGAGACTTTGCGATGGCAATGTCTCGTCGGCACTCGACGCCATTGTGATAATTACTGGTGATACACGCAACAACCACCCTGGACTCCTGAATACCTTGTGAAATTTTGTTGTAAAGAGAAACACTACTTTCCATGCGTTGACTCGCCAACCAGCATCGAAAACCCAGCGACGAGATAATTCTGAACAGCGATTCAGCCTGTGAAGTAGAACAATAATAAACAACGAAAACAAAATGTTCCCATGAAGCCGGAATGGGTTATCCGTTATAGTTTTAAATACTTAATGATACGTGCTGTGTTCTTTTTGGGGTGAACAATCGATTATTAGATAAATTGAAATCGATTACAATGGTGAAGACCGTCGCAGATTCCATGATGTAGTACATTTTTACGTTGTGATATACCTAACACGCTAAACATAGACATATAAACCGAAAACAACGCACGTACGACGACTGACGCAAATCTTATCATAAAGAACAAACAAAGGAACCAAAACAATTTTACGGTCAATGAATAACATGAAAAGCCTTTATTTACAACCAAAGCAATATTTAAATAAATGGTAAAATTTATATTAATCCAGTGTTGTTAAACATGTGCCTATCGAGATACTTTTTTGTACAAATGGATCTATATCCCCGGCCTTTTTAATGCATAGACCGTGGAAAATAAGACATTTATTTGCATTTCAAATAGTATTCTCTGGATTAGACTACTATGCTTCAATTAGCTTATGTGGTCGCATGCATTCTGCAGTAAACTATCAAAATGTTTACATTTTCTGATGTTTGACTTCGGTGTTTTTGAAACGATGATTTAATTAAATGACAGACGATAATATAGATTGACTCTTCTAAATGAGAATGTACATAATACAGGTGGCAAATTGCGTTATTATAATATGAACCTATTAAGTGTTAAACACTATTTGTACGGGCGTAATGGTCACACTTAATATCGAAACAGTTGCATTCATTGAGAACGACCGAACGTGTTATTACAAATATATCATACCTGGGCCTGTTTGCACCAGTGATAAGACAGGTACACGTCGCAGGTTTGTGCATCAGGGGACATTGTTCTACATGTCAGGCTACCTTCATTCACCTTTTCGATACTCGTGACGGCTAAAATGAAAATGCTATTTAATGTAGACAATAGTCCGAACCCGACACACGTACTCGTCAACGGGAATGAAATTTTAACCCATTTATGCCTTGCGTCTTGAAAAAAGGCCTTGGCAAACAGCGTAGACCCAGATGAGACGCCGCATGATGCGGCGTCTCATCAGGGTCTGCGCTGTTTGCTTAAAGGAATTTCTGTAAGAAATATTCTAAATATAGAAATAAATATACTAGACATCCCTAATTTTGGAAATAAATTGATCCAATTTAGAAGGATGGGAGAGTCCACTAGGCATAAATGGGTTAACTTCAGATTTTGCCGTGCATCAACGGCGTTTTACAACACCAGTATATTCTAGACAAACGAGTAAAATCTCATGTCGACTCATAGATTGATCAAATATACTTACATAATGTGTTGCTGGTGATTAATCCATTGTAGTTTAACATCATTAGAAGTGCTGTGAATTTATCTCGGGGATACTTTTTCCCTTCGATAACCGCTTCGTGGCCTTTTGCATACATTCGTATATAGTCCTTGCCGTCTAAAACCGTATGCAAACCTCTAAGACGTGTCGAACCATTCAACAGCGCCACTTTGCGAAATAACACGCATATCTTTGGTGTATTTCCTTGCAATTGTTCAGTTATCTGAAAAGTTAAATAACAGCAATTGTTCAGACCTAAATTGAATACTTATTGCCGAAATAAAAGTATCAGCAGTGATACTACTCAAATACATATACATGTAGTCGGCAAAATGGAAGTGAAAATCATTGTTGATCAACAATTAAATATATTGATATACATATATAAATGAAATAAAAAGATTGAAATACAGAGGTTCATTTATTATATGATCACAATTAACACAAGCCTGCAAGCCATGCACCGGTAAATTTTGAACCGTGTTTTTCTCAGATTTTCAATTTGATTATGTTGTGCTTGTTAACATTTTCTTGGTATTTAATATTCGAATTCTGCCGTGTTTAAGTCAATAACTAAGATGACAACGTATTAATAATGATGGAAAATCACACATTATTTCTCCGTCTTTATGTAACAGGACAATTATCCACTTTTTTTAAGCAACCGACCTGACAATGATTTAAACCAAGCGACACTTCAATAAATATAACACTACTCGAACATTAGTCTACGGAAATCCATATCATGTTGAGTAGCAAACTACCATACCTTATTGCTATCGGTGAAATCTCGGTCGTTATCTCTCATGCAATAAATAATCATTTTAGCGGTGTGAGGAATTTCCTGGTCCACGTCCAGAACTGAGTTGACATATCCAACATTGGCGAGAGAATCTGATAGATCTTGCATGTTGTTCAAACTGCATTTGTCAGTAATTAATATCAATTCGGATGTTGGTCCTATCGTGTCTTCATCAGCCTTTGTGATTGGCATTGAGGTATCAACACTGCTTATTGCCAATGGCTCAATGTTTGTGTATTTCGGAATAATGTCAGAACTCACGTGTTTGAGCTTTGGAGACACAGACAGTGCTTCACCTTTCATAGTGTCCATGGCATTCACGGCATGTTTTTGTGGGGCAATATCTTTTGTTACATTAACATTTTCAGAAACAATGGTCTTCTGAATAGCTTTGCTTACTGCTTTACTCTTCTCTAATTCAACAACTTTTTCATCCACTCCACTTTGGTTTCGACCGATTTTATCTTCATTATTTAAATTTATAAGCGTTTTGCTTTTTTCCCTTGCAACCAATATTTCGACTTCTGTAGATTGTATTTGATTACCATCCTTACTATGCAAATCACCAGATTCTTTAAAAAAATGTTCTTCCAAATCCTTTTTGTCACCAACCTCGGGATGATATGTTTCTTCAGCACCATTACCATTTATTAACACTCTGTTTACATTTGTTTTCTTCATTGCAACCACTGCATCATCCACTTTAATTTGGTTTCGACCGATTTTATCTTCATCATTTAATCTAATAAGCGCTTTACTTTCCCTTGCAAGAATTATTTCAACTTCTGTAGTTTGTATTTTATTGTCATCCTCATCATTCATATCACCGGAATCTTTCAAGATTGGTGCATCCAAATCCTTTTTGTCACCAAGCTCGGGACGATATTTTTCTTTAGCACCATTACCATTTATTGGCACTTTGTTAAAATTTGTTTTCTCCGTACGCAAGTCCGATTTGGACCGACTACTCTGAACAGATTCCTTGCTGACCCGTTTTATTGCTGGAATAACTGATTCTTTTCTTGGACCAATGGTCTTAGCTGTCTCGACGGTTGTTTTATTTTTCGATTGATTAAGTCTGAAAAGAGTCAGTTATACAAAGAGCTATAAATGTACACACTACCAAAAACTATTCAGAAATAAACAGGATATCACATTAAAAAAGAACATTTCAAAGAATAAATCCAATTTGAAGTTATTAATAAAGCATATACAAGATTTTCAAAACAATCTTGAGCATATTTTTTAATAATTAGTTTTAAATTATCAAAATCCTTGTAGGCTCATTAAATCCACAAACCTTTGCATTGTCTGAATTTCCGGCAATACTTTCACACAAAATTCCTTTACATCTTGATTCGAAGTTGATTTCCACAACGCCTTCAATCGAACTCTGTGTTTCACTAGGAATTTCGGATGTTCGTGAAATAATGGGACAAGGAATTCCGTTGCCGCAGAGGTTACCTCTGGATTCTTGCAGTCAAGAAACCTCATGAGGTATTCCGTTAAACTCGAAGGATATTCCTGAATCGAAACCCTATTCCTCTTACTAAGTTTCAGCAAACAAACAAATGATATAAATTTTCTATATATCGAAAACAACTATCGTTACAATCGGTATGTTTTAAGTTACCAATATATTATCAATCGAAAAAGCATAGCTTGGGTTCAAACGATGATCAATGCCATTGAAAAGACAATACGTTTGGAAGCCTGCTTCTGAAATGCTAATGCAAACATCAAACAAAATTATAAATGACAGTCTCAATTTGCTTACACTCTATATGGAATCAACAATTAAATATGTTTGATCATGCGTATGAAAATTAATAACAATCACTATGCTCAAATGTGCAGCTAAGTGAATATTAAATCAATGACAAAAACTATCAACTTTGTAATGTAAACGAACTTCTTACATCTGAAAGACCTTGCAATTTTTCAAAAATTCGAATTCTTCCTGGCAAGGACCCAACTTGGAATTTGCTATCGTCTGTTAAAATGTGGACAAATGGCACAAGGGACTTAGGTTGATAGCTGGCAACGTTTATCAAGATCTCCATTGAAATGTCCTGCGTCTGTTCAGTCTCTTCGTCATATCGGTCGAAAAGTTGACGAATGTGCACTATGTCAAATATCTGGAAATATTCATAAACCGCTAAACGACCGCTTAGTACTCGTAAGTGGTCGATAGAACTGATAATACAATGTTTATATTTTGATACTTTGACAATACCAGTAGCCGGCAAAAAATCAAACACACACATTGGAATCGGTCAAAAAATATTGAGTTTATATATATGAATCGATTTAGTTGACGTATATACGACAGACTAGACAGACTAGTGACGGTCGAAAAATATTGAGTTTGTATACATGAATCGATTCAGTTTACTTATATACAACTTACTACTGATAACGAGAAGAAACAAATACCTCAGGATGGAGTTGTGAAAGATACTTTAAAATACGCATGCCCCTGTGCTTGACGTCCCGATCCAAGTTCTCTACACCGTCAAATAGATCTTGAAATGTGTTAATGAAAGCGCCAACGTCATGACGAGCTAACAGCATCAATAAATCTGGATTTGTAAGAAAACATATTCAGAGGTTATTTAAATTTAAAGTATGGCAGATACGTTATGCATTACATTCCCTACCCGAATGCAAAGTTGTTTTAACTAACTCTTTATCTTGAAAGTATGATGGTTGTCTGGGAGCGTGAATAATTTTTAAGTTGCAATTTCAAAATATCGATGATAACACATTTTAACTGTCCTTACTTATTTACGAAATGAAAGGCCAATATTTTCGACGAGCATACAAAATAAAGGTCTGTCCCACACCAAAAAACGTAATTATTTTACCATCAATGGTATAACATCCCCATTTAAGGAATAATTCCAGCAATGGCGTCACATAGCTAGTGACCATGGAGATGCACATAACACCAAGATCGGACAGGAAATGCACACATCTCACGTGACCAGATCCGCTCCGCTGAAAACTGTTTTGAATTGCGTATATCACTTCCTGAACAAGATGGGAAATGCTGTGCAGAGTATGCTTTTCTCTGTGCTGCAAATGAGAAATTTTGATTTAATGATTTTATTATATCAACTTCATGGTGTCTTTTGGTTTTGACTACATGTATTAAAGCATTTTTATGTCAGTGTTAACATCTTTTTTCTTTAGAACACATGTAACATAAGCTCAACGCAATATGTACATTTGAATGGAAGGACTTACCATCGCGACAAAAGGTAAGACAATTTTCTTGTAAAGTGTATTGAACATGTCTCCATTAGGCATTTCAAGATCACTTGTATGCCTGACGTCCTCTTCACCATCTTTTGTTAAATCAGCTGCTACGCATGATTGTGTAATAGAAGCTAACAGCGAGTTAGCATCTACTGTGAAATAACCCTTGGACCTTAACACAAAAAGAGAAATACTAGATTATTTGACAAAGATCACGATGTATCAATATAAACACGCGAGTTTATGTACATGCAACTTTTTATACCTAATATGGTAGGTGCAGAGAAATTAACAGAATTTACTTCTTCATCCATTCAGTGAGTCAAAGAGATATTTCTTACAAAACTTGAGTTAATTATATGTATTTAGAAAATCCAATCACACAGTTGATGTTTTGCTTACAAAAGTGATTTATAGCATTTGTATAAGAAAAATATTAATGTCAAATGTTCTGAACATGGGCCATTGACTCTGAGCACAATGTCCTGTACATGGGTCCTGGACTCGTAGTACAATGTTCTAAACATGGGCCCTGGACTCTTTGCACAGTTTTCTTAACATGGGCCCTGGTCTGATTATTTGGCGTCTTACATTGTAATATGAAAGTACAGTACATTTACAATGGACTATGTATCTGACTTATAAACAATCGGCAGATATGTCAAAAACTAATTTCAAGAACATAAACACAAGGATACCTGAAATGGTCCAAACATTCTGATAGAAGTGTCTCCAGCACGTTTGTCAATGTACAGTGGCCTATTGGACACTTTGGATCCTTCAATACGTTGTCAACACAAAAGAGCACGTCCTTGATAAAGTTGCCATCCTGTGGATGGACCAGTAAATAATTTTAACAATTGTGTTTAGTCAACCATATTTCAGGCATAGATGTTAACAAGAAGTGACACTGTTTTGTGCAGTCAAACTAAGGGAAAACAAGATAACCTACACGTTCTTAGTGTATGTTTGTTTTCAAATGAAATGTATTGAGAAAAAACAATTAATACAACAAGTCACTTTCAATTAAAACAAAGGAGCATTTTAGGAGCATTTAATGCTTATGAGCTGCAATTATAAACATACAATACGTGAAACTCCATTTTGTTCATTTTTCAGGTCTTTACACAGGAGTTTATGTGTGATTTTTTTTCTAAAATTCTACATGCATGTATTAATCCAGTTGTACCAGAGCATGAGCCTTTTTGCAACATTGTTTATTGAGATCTAGCTTTTGCCTACCTTGATGTTTGGTATTTCGGACATCAAGCAGGCTTGAGCAATGGCCGCTTTGTGTGGGACATTCTTCTCCAGACATTTCAGCAGACACATTTGTACATTCTCCTTCAAACGACCCTCTAGACCCTGTGATCTGGGAAAAAAACTTGTCTTATGTAGTAGTTCCTATTCCTAAAATCTCACATGGAATGAATTATTCATTTAAAACTTCCTATTAGTAATGTTTACACCCTGAAACAAATATTGGAGTGAAACAACACTACGTAGATGTCCACCTTATAGTTATACTGCAGAGTGTAGTTTCATCAAATCTGATCATCCATGTCTGAGAACCTTTGAAGTATGGTTCTGATCGAAAGAAGGAAAGATGGACAGACAATGAATGGACAGACATGTGTAGAGCGAAAAAGATTAGCCAGAAAATTGGTTAATCAACCCCAAAAACTTAATTCCATCAAAACTTAGAAGGAAAAGCAGAACTTGTAATGAAAATAATTTCTAAACCTCCACCAGTTATTTTGTAAACTTTGCAAACAGAATGAAGTAAATACAAATTGTATTATTGAATACATTGAAGTATCTTGGAAATATGTCCTTAAAATATAATATAAATTTCAAAGGCAAATCAAACAAAAATAAATTCAACCTGAAAGAAAAATCACAAAATAATCAAGAGATGTTTGCAAAACATGTAATACCCGACCTCCGACTTGCAGCAAAGAAGTCCATGTGACCTTGACCGTTAATCTCTTGATTTGGAAACTTATCAGGGTAATCTTTTGTCAAGACTAACCACCATACTTATGTATACGATTCTAAGAAGTCTCTAGATACTATGTGGAAGCAACCTTACTGTTACACGCACATGTTAACATGATATTTGACCTGTTGACCTTTAAATAAATAGAAATATGTCCTTCCTCTTAAGTAACCAGCATTACAATTTAAATGATCGATCATAGGTCAACGCATACTCTAGATATTGTGTTTCCAATTTCATTATACATGCTTTTTTTGCCTTGACCTTTGACCTGATGACCTTAAACGTTATGACATCTTCCTTTCAACATGAGTAATCACTAAACCAAGTTGCATGATGGAAGGTAAAGTATTCTAAGGTGCACAAACAAATGTCCTGTTACAAGCTCCTGTGACTTTGACCTTTGATCTGTTGACCTTAAATTATAAGGTGTCATTCATTTCTCAAAAAAAAAAAAAAAAACNAAAAAAAAAAAAAAACACATACAAATTAAGAGTCAAAGAATTCTCAAGATGTTGTGCAGAAACTAATTCATTGTTCTAAGACCCTGTAACCAACCAACTAATAGAAAGATGCAAATCAATATTCCCCAGTGTCTATACAGGGGGCATAGATAATTAATTTTATTAATATGATTGACCCCTATTCATAGCAACCTGCATATACCCTATGTATAAACAAAGGAAATGATTATTATGACCCACGTGATGTGTAACTTAAGAAATATTTTGGCCAGGCAGCATGACTGGGACGCAAAGCCAATCTGACACATAAGGTGTATCTTTTTTCAAAAGTAAATGTTGAATCATTAGTTGTGGAAGAATAATTAAAACACGATAATAAAACACATAATCATGATATGTTGCAAAACTTATATTAATGAGTCCAAGAGAGCATTACAGAATTGAAATAGAACTAGCAGTCTTAGTGCGAGTCTTTAACATTGGCGACGAGAAAAAAAAATGGAGGACTGATACAGTTGTTATTGCGCGCATAATACGGAATTGAGATATGGCGGACGGCAATAGAAGGCTTGATTTGCAACCGTTTCGGGTGGACTGCAGCGACCACATAGCAACGGGCCAGGCATGGTGTGAATGGCTAGAGGACTTTGAAAGGCAACTCCGATACTTCAAAATCACTGAAGATGATGATAAAACGGACGCTTTACTAATCTACGGCGGGCCAGGAGTAAAAAGGCTAAGTAGAAGTTTAGAGGATCCGGAGAAAAGTACAAAATATGAGAAGTTGTCAAGTTAGTTGTCGGATTATTTTTCGCCTAAAAAGAACAAACATTACTCTAGATATTTATTCTTAAAGGTGCGTCCCAATAGCGGGGAAAGCACAATTGAATATGCTGCTAGGCTACGGGAAAAGGCGCTTTCATGCAATTGTGTGGATATAGATGATCGTATACTTGAACATTTCGTTCAAACTACTAGCAACTCTGAGTTTGTAAGGAAAGTACTACATAAAAAGTGGACTCTCCAAGAAGCACTTAGCGATGCACAAATCAGTGAGAGTACAAGTATCCAGTTAGAGGAGATGAAAAACAAAGCACTGGAAATATAGATAATACTTGATTAGCGTTGAATAGAGAGAAGTTTATGTTGCGAGGCTTAGAACGCCGGAAGCGCGAGCCTTGGCGAGTGCTTTCGGTGTTCGAGCCGAGCAACATAAACTTCTCAATTTATTTAAGCAAAGCCCCCTTACGATGTGTTAACATTCATTTAATGTTACCTTTTTTTTCTTCTACTTTTATTAGGTACCCATAAAAGGTACCTTCCAAATAAAAGAGATCATTTTCCCCAATTCCAAGATGAAAAATTCCCAAAAATTAAGAATAGTGTGCGGTTATGAAAAAAAAGATTCTTTTTAATTAAACAAAGAACTGTTTTACTGTTGTGAACCTTAAAAAGGCTTATCTGGGATGACACTTTACGCACACGCATTAAACCACATTTTCACGAACGTGGCCCATATGTTTTATATTTTTAACCACTCATTTCACTTGTTATCTACCGGATATCACTGAAAGGAGGAGTAGTTCACAAATATTGTTTGAGCTTGTGGATTTGTAGTATTGCGCATGTTTGCGGTGATTCCGTTCCTTTAAAATATGCGTGAAATTTTCATGACAATTACAATGTAATACGCAAAATGTACGTCACAGTTATTAATCATAATGGTTTAAAGTCGAAAAACAGCGAGAAATGCTTTGAAGATATATTAAATTAAAAAATTCGAATTATTCTGGTAACGATAAAACACTGACAATGATTTACAGTCGTATTTACATTAAAAAACACACGATTTACCAACGGCGAATGTGACCGTATTTTTTCTAAATGATTCATTATACTAAACAATTATACTTGGTGTATTGTGTTAGAGAACACAACAACAATAAATTAAAATGTCAATGTCCGTGTTGGAAAGTAAATCTTATTTAAAATGTTTGTTGTATCGACACATGCCTTTTTTGTGGCAACATTTGTTTACGACATGGTGGTCGTCACCAATCTTTTACTTGGAAATTGAATATATTTATTATTTTTGATAAATGCCTTATATTTAAAACTGAGAAAACGACCGCGTTTACACTATCATTTATATTTCCGGCTATGTACACATTATAGCACATTATTGCAGTGCGTTATTTTCTTTTTTGCAACTTTTCCACAGTTTTCAATAACACAAATAGCATATAATGTCAATACATTAACAACTTATCCACTTTGGCTGAATATAAATGTTAATAAGAATCTTGAAGTATGCAAGTATTTCAAAAGAATGAAATATTGAAAACATATCTTCAACAATTAAAGATGCACATCACGTTGAACGTCAAATATTCATTTACTTACATAAATCAAGACTTTGACGCCGAGTTTTTACAAATTAACACTTTCAAATTGCTTATAATAATGTATTTGCTATACCAACTGATGCGTAACAACAACGTAACGCCGCATGCGATTGACGTTAAAAGACGGTCGACAAGTCGTTATCGTTTCATAGCACGTCTAGACGTGAACTCATTCGTCCGCAGGTTTCAAATTTCCTATTCGTGATCCGGAAAAAACGCACGTCATTCCGCTGGGATATTTTTTCAAACTAAATTTAAACTANTGACGTTAAAAGACGGTCGACCAGTCGTTATCGTTTCATAGCACGTCTAGACGTGAACTCATTCGTCCGCAGGTTTCAAATTACATATTCGTGATCCGGAAAAAACGCACGTCATTCCGCTGGGATATTTTTTTCAAACTAAATTTAAACTAAAAATACATGAAACTTACGTTATAAAAACCTTCAGAGAGTATATTTGGTTATTTAAATCTGGCTACACGTACGTATTAACGACAAATTAAAAACTCTAAGGCATAAATGGAGAACTCTATTTTAAGATATGCTGTGGTGTTTCTTGTTTACGGAGGACTTGAGTTTTCGTTTGGGCAGCCGTGCAAGCCCGACTGTAACCCTCCGGAATGCTCTTGCCCCCGGTTCAGCTACCCAATGGACAGGCATGAAATTCCGCAAATGGTTTACTTTGGCTTCGACGACGCTGTAAATGTCGTGATGTCGTCTCTGTATGACAAGATCTTTACGGAAGACCGAAAAAACCCGAATGGCTGCAAAATTAAGATGACGCTTTACGTTTCACACGAATATACGGATTATAGGCGTGTAAAACAGTTTTATGACCAAGGACATGAAATTGCGGTCCATAGTGTAACACACTCCGCTATAGATACAGAAGAGATTCTGCGCGACGAGGCCNATTATAGGCGTGTAAAACAGTTTTATGACCAAGGACATGAAATCGCGGTTCATAGTGTCACGCACTCCGCTATAGATACAGAACAGATTCTGCGCGACGAGGCCGGTCGACAAAAGGAGAATATTGTTCGCCTTGCCGGCGTCCCCGCTGAAAAGATCACCGGGTGGCGGTCACCGTTTTTGAAACCTGCCGGGGATTCACAGCCCGTTGTGCTCAAAGAACTGGGATACCAGTACGACATTTCATTCACCTATTCGCGAACGCAAATGACCCTTCCTAAACCATGGCCGTTTACAATGCAAAACGGTTGGCCATACCAATGCGGTGTACCGCCATGTCCTACGCGAGCTCGCGTCGAAAACTTCTGGGCGGTACCAGTGGTAAGCGTCATGGACCACAAAGATCAATACCCTTGCTCATACATCGATGGCTGCGTTGTAAGAGCAGAAAACGAAGACGAGGCGTTTGATTACCTCATGGAGAATTTTATGTCATACTACAACACGACACGAAGTCCGTTCGGCCTGAATATGCACGCGGCATGGTTCTATACGCGCTACAATTTGAAGGCGATGATGAGATTTCTTGACGAAATAGCCAAACTTGATAACGTCTACGTGGTGACAGTGCAACAGATGCTAGATTGGATGCGCAACCCGACCCCAATGTCCAACATACACAGGCTGCCGTCGTGGCAGTGCCCTACCCAGCCTGCCGTGCAGCCAACAGGTAGGTTATGTTACTTTTCTTTATAAAGGTTAGAGCTGCAATTTCAATTAGTTAGTTCTGTTCAGCTTTCTAACATTAATAAAATGATCATGAAATGTATGCTAGTAGGTTTCTTGCGTTATGTAAGGATACGATCTCAGATTGTTCGCACTTTGTGATCGAAATGTTTATCAATTAGAATACATCTAAGTTATTATTTCATGTTAATATTTGTTTAAATTCCTTTCTGCTTACTAGTTAACGTGCAGATATAAACATAATAATTCTTAATTTTACTAAAAACGTATGATAACAAGTTGACATGTCGACATACATTAATTAAATCAACCACCACTATGTTTGTGATGTTACGATTTTAAGTTTAATAAACGAAACGTTTCACTTATTGATATTTCTGATGTAGATAGATAGATAGATTTATTTCGGTATCATGGTGCAAACACAATCAACAAACATGTTGTATTCATAAAATAAGACATGTAAATACAAACATGAGAATTAACCATGTCATGCAACACATTACCAAGGATAGCACAAACAAGAGAGTGATCTCTTATTTCCATTATGGTCCTTGTTATTGGTGGCCTGAAATAAAGATGTAATCTAAAGCCAAATGGTTTGTTATCGCAAGTGTTGGTGAAAACGAAGACTTGGCAAACCAATGCCAATAGTTCATGAACAGTTTTTTTCTCCATCAAATAACCAATCGTTTGCACATATGATAACGTTATGAATCTCAAACTAACAATATATACATATATTAATATTAACACATACAAGCTGTAAACGTCAGCTTAAAACAAATGCTAATACGTCTTTAATAAGCAATCCATTTAGTTTTTTTCAGCTGTATGTCTGTATATGTTGGTTGATATCTTTGGGGCGATGCAAACCAACTTGTAATATTTTACATCAGTTGCATCTTATTAATGTGTTAATGAACTCGAGTGAATGAACGACATCGGTCGTCTTTGTCAAATAAAAGCCGCAAGCAAGCTATATTTATAGTTTCGTTCAAAGAAGCGATGTTATTTTTAACTCGTTTATTAGTTTAGCTGACAAACTATTCAATCTTTAAATTGTATTTTTACTTCATCAAAGAAAATTTGAATACGCATTTCTTTGCTTTTGCAAATTATAGAGAAAAAACAGTAGCGAAAATGATTAGGACAACATCATCAACTGATTGTTTAGCAACAATAACCACCCATTTCGTTTGCAGCTCAGACAACAAAATATGGCCATATGTTCCAATAACTATCTGTTAAAATAGCCATTTAAATGGACTAAAATAAATAACACATTTTTTCAGACTGGCTTCGAACGTCCATAGTCCTGAAATTGATGCACGCAATTAAAACATCATTTGTGGATGCAAGGATATTCATCGATCACGCAAACTTAAAAATTAATATCACATAATCAGCTTAAAACATAGATACGACTATCATTACTTTGACATGCATTAATCAATGCTTTAATCATGTTATCCATTATCAATTTAAAGCGCCTAAACGTCTGTAAGGCATATCCATTATTGCTAGTTCTTTACTCGATGAGATTTACAATTGATTCTACCATGAATATTTATAGTTATCAGCGTACAGGTATGCCCCCTAAAAGGAAAACTAACATCAACTTAACTTTTACTGTTTTAAATTTTCGTTTTCATTTACTTTTTTAATTAGCTTTTTTAATTGTTTACAAAGAAAATGTATTTTAATACATCAACGTTTTCCAAGTGTATTAGTTCACGTTTTGTGTACTTTAAACGAAACATCTTGCGATCGGTTAATACTGACGTAAGCAAAACTCGGCAAGTGCTGTGTTCANTACTGACGTAAGCAAAACTCGGCAAGTGTTGTGTTCAAAATGCATTTTGCAATTAGTTAAATTCGATATTCGTGGATACATAATTATATGTGAACACTACATATTGCTTAAATTTAGAATTCATTTCGCCAAGAACGACATTCAATGTGGCGTCATGTCATTATACTGGATCAAATTTTCAAATAATAAAAAAGAAGGCTTTCGCATTTGAAAAAAGGATATAACAATACATATTTTAATGTTCCTAGAAGCGGTAAGAAATCATATACAAAATTAGAAGGAAAACACGTGGCGGCAGTTAATCTTCTTAATTGAGCCAGCGTGACATCGGCTGAATCTTGTGTGGTTGTCAAAAGAATCTCATTTGAAATAATTACAGCACATTCATAAGATTTTATTTATCATGACACAGCCATAAAATCCGTATACCACACAATTAATGTATGGACAGAAATAATGCAATGGCGGATAAGTTCATCTTCGTTAGAGCCAATAATGACCAATTAATGTGTGCATTGTATTGATGACACCTCCTGCTTCCGACTTAATATTGTATGTCGTTTTCAATGCCTTGAGGACATAATTATTCATTTAGATCGAGTTGTAATTTAAGTTTACATATATGTTTCAGCCGTTACTACGACCACTGCACCAACCACAACGGCCACTAAATCAACTACAACGACCACTCAGGCAACTACAACGACCACTGCACCAACTACAACGACCACTGAGCCTACAACACCCTCTACAACGCCAACAAGTACAACAACAACACTACGACCAACAACAACAACAACTACCACTACAACCCCAGCGACCNAGTGTTCCTTGGATCTCTTCCTTCTTTCCCCTTCAAAGCCACAATCGTTGAGAAGTCATATTTGGTACTGCTGTAGGAGGGTTGACTGTCACGCTTTAAGTCAGCAGCACGTATTCTCCCCTAAAACGTATTGAATATTCACATTGTTACAGCTTAGGTTTTGTAAAAATCTTTCTTTTAACACTTAATAAAAAATCTTAAAGCTATCAAAGATAAAAAGTATTAGAAAAAAGAGCAGGAGAAAAAACTTGCTTTTTTATAATATTAACCTTTTTCTTTTTTCCATCCAATTTTCATGTACAATTATCTGACGACTTTAAAGAAGATTGCCACTCTTGACATCCTTTCTGTTGAAGAAAAGTAACATGACAGCTAAAAAGAAAAATAAACAATCTAAGCATATTTTCTTAATTTGCAATTGTCACACTTTATGTGACAATGACCTTCACCTAGTGACCCCAATTTCAATAATGGTCATCTTTTGTCCAAGGCCAATGCACATGGGAAGTTTTAAGCCAATAAGTGAATTTGTTGACCAGTTAATGATCGGAATCGATTTTCACTCTTAGTGTGACAGTGACCTTGACCTATGACCTTGTGACCCCAATTTCAATAGGCCAATGAAAATGGAAAGTTTCAAGCCAATCGGTCAATTCGTTGACAAGTTATTGATCGGAAATGATTTTAATGCTTAGTAAGACAGTAACCTTGACCTTTGACCTAGTGACCCCAATTTCAATAGGGGTCATCTTCTGTCCAAGGCCAATGCACACGAAAAGTATCAAGCCAATCAGGCAATCCGTACACAAGTTATTGATCGGAAAAATATGTTTACACAGTGGGATAGTGACCTTGACCTTTGACCTAGTGGCCCTATTTCGAAAGGGGTCATCTAATGTTCAAGGCCAATTCGCATGCGAAGCATCAAGACAATTAGTCAATACGTTGACAAGTTATTGATCGGAAATGATTCACACTCTTAGTGTGACAGTGACCTTGACATTTGACCTAGTTACCCCAATTTCAATAAGGGTCAACTTCTGTCCAAGGCCAATGCAAATGTGAAGTATCAAGCCAATAGGTCATCAATCCGTTCTCAAGTTATTNGTCGTTGGTGACCCGCAGGCAAGTAAACCACGGTCTTCTGAACCAGAGTCCAACGCACCACTGACCAGTCATATACAGTGGTCCCCCTTTATACCTCAAGACTGGAAAACCGATCGCAAGATGGACCAGATGACACCGATGCCATTGGTGGTGATCAATGGTGGTACACAAACACCAGGAGGCAACAAAAACATAACAAAGGTATCCAGTATTGTGACAACAGAGAGAAAAACAACGGCTAAACCCACGACAACTACTCACACAACAACTACTAATCCAACAACAACAACGACTGCGCCCACAACAACAACCATGCCAACAACAACCACCACTAAGGCAACTACAACGACCACTAGGCCAACTACTACGACCACTGCACCAAGTACTACGACCACTGCACCAACTACTACGACCACTGCACCAACTACTACGACCACTGCACCAACCACAACGACCACTAAGGCAACTACAACGACCACTAAGGCAACTACAACCACCACTGCACAAACTACAACAACCACTGAGCCTTCAACACCATCTACAACGCCAACAAGTAAAACAACAACACCACGACCACCAACAACAACAACTACCACTACAACCCCAGCGACGACCACTTCAATAACAACTACAACCAAGACTGTCACCGCTCTAATGCCTTCTGAACAACCTTTGAAAACTTTGAGCCAAAGTTGGCACACAGTTGATACATCAGCTCATATTACAGACGATGCAAGACATGGTACTTCAGGGGACCTTTTGCTGCCGTGGTGGAAAACTAATNCGACCGCTACAATAACAACTACAACCACGACTGTCACCGCTCTAATGCCTTCAGAACAACCTTTGAAAACTTCAAAAATACATAATCAGGGTACAAATTGTATACAAGACCTTAACTGCAATTTGCCCAACTGCTTCTGCCAGGGTAACAGTATTCCACACAATTTGAAGCCCGCCGATACGCCGCAAATGGTCTATGTTACCATTGATGGATCAGTTAACACGGCCTTGTTTCACAAATACCGTGCTTTTATGATCGGGAAAAAGAATCCAAACGGATGTCGAGCCAAGGGTACAATATTTGTATCCGGGGAGGGGACGCGTGTAAATCTTCTTCTCGAGCTTCACTACCTTGGCGCTGAGTTGGCTTTGAGGGGTATTCATCATCGACATTACGAAACCACTGAGCATCTTGAAAAAGAACTTCAAGAGCAATTACAAATATTTGAATTTCTGAAGCTAAATGCGTCNAGGTTATACAAATACATATACTGCGATATATTTTGTTTAAATATGAATACAACTGTAAAATACATTTAAATGAATAGAACATTATATGCTTTATATCATCGAAAAAGCATCTAAATGCAAACTACACATATTACAAAGTTTATTTAATGTCTTCATATGCAAAATAATGTACACGAGTTGAAGATCAACCGCATGGGAAAACAAACAAACACTCACACATGAATTCATGGTAAAATTTGTCATTCTTCTTCCTCTTCTTACTATTATTGTTTCTATTATTTTGTTTAGATTTGAGACAGAATAACATAAAAAATACTATTCATTTTGTCGTGTTGCTGCAACTGTTTTGTGTTAAAACTACATATACACATTGGATATTTGTTTCTTTTTCGCCACTTTTAATGTTATAAAGTGTAATAAACTAGTTTTAGACACAAGTTAGTATGACTTAGGGAGATTGATTGCCATTATATGTTCAAGGTTTGTTAACAGATTAGAGCATGTCTGCGTAAGTATTCTGACGACCTAAGTCTGTAGCCCCAGATTTCAATCATATTCAAATAACTAGGGGACATCAACCAATCACTTCAGTAATATAGCTAGGAGTGCTAACACGCATTAACCGATTATTGAGTGTCACTTCGCTGAAAAACATTCTTCTTTGCTCAAAATTAACCAAAATTTACCTATTTATGTTTCGGATGGTGGCATATCGAGGTCAATACAAATTTAACAATCAGTTATAAATGTCTTTTAAATTGTGTCAGTTAAATAAATATTTCGAAACAATTAAGAATTACGCAATGCAAGCTAAATATTTTGATGACAACAAATTAACCCTATTGATGTTAAATGCAGGAGGAGAGTAGTTTTGGTTTCCAAAAGATGAATCTAATGGTATAACCCAGAAACCAAATCGTTGTTCGATTATGAAGGCAACCCGTTTTTCAATTTCAAAATCTGCACCATTCCGGAATACTTTAACTTGTAATAGGGTACAAAGAAAATTGAGCAGATAAATCATATAAGTCAATGACCGGATTGAACTGTTCACGGGTTACATTTTAGGGGTCAATGCCAATTAGACACAGTGCAAAAACATGACAAACAAAATCACCAAAAGAATTAATATGAGCCCACCGTCCAGCAAATGTCATTACAAATTATACTGTTGGAGGTTTAAACATATTTTAAGTATATGGTCAAATTTAACATAATGTACTTGATGTAATGTCGAATTGATGCTAAGTTCCAAATATGATTTATCATCATGGCAACACAAGGAAACTCGATTAACTATTTTGTAGCACTTAAATGCGTGCAAAGTAATAAAACAAACTGATTATGTTGAACGCATCTCGATTACTAATATTTTCAGCGCAAGTATAAATGTCACATTTAATGTCACATTAAAACCCAAACCTTTAAGTAATTAAAATGGAGTCTTAATGTAACTCTTTATTAGCATCTACAATGCCGTTGTGATATTGATATTGCATTAATACAGACATGAATGACGTTGCATACTGACGTTTAAGTGTTGATTCTGAAATACGTACCCTTTCTATTAGAAACACATCGAACTGCACTACTGCAGTTTATTGTTCTACAAATTTAAATTACTTTCAGTTTTTAATACGTAGTTCAAGATCAATCAATGTCAAATACATAAACAATTGAACGATCGGGTTTTCATGCGGGAATTAATGTCATTTTAGACCGTCGATCAATTTCGCAATGCAAACGTTGTATTTATTAAAGTAAATTATTAAAGCCGTTACATGTGGTAATTCCTTTTTGTCATCATTTATAATTTCTCTTGAATAACGTAAGCTAACATCCTATTCTGATCAACATATAAATAGAGATACTAAATTGTTTCCAAGGTAGTTGCGTTTCCCAACTTATGCCAATTAACCTTTGAATTGAAACACATTCTCGGAACAGCCCATGTAATGCATTGAAGTTTTAATGCGGTTTGATGGATTTCAAAACATAAGCATTTGCAAGTAGTTATTTTCAAAACATGTATGTGCACAATACGTTTTACAATTATTTTGAAGCATCGCAAAAACATCGCTAAAAAGACAGGCAATATTTAGTGTTCGGTAACACTTACCGTTCTCTTGTCGAATTCGTCGGTCGGTTTGGTGGATATTTCGAAGAAAATTTTTTTTAATAGAATTTTAATTGTTTTAATTTATTCATCGATATTAATTACAATATCAATACTCTCAAAAATGTCGTCAAGCTTGCAAAGAAAACATTGAAAATTAAATTATTAATAAGGAATTAGGAACACCTTGGGCACAGCTTAGCTCAGCCTATAAATGCATATACAATTGAACGCATCATTCATAATAATACATAATTTTCGTTTCACAGCACACGATGTGTTGCATTCAGCTAAAAGTTGTAAATGAGATTTAACTTGAAAATAATTATATATACCGCTACATAAGCAGTTATTGTAAGATAGTACGGTTCATATTTGTATTTTGTGTAGTTATGTTGCGAATTTTGCAGGCAATTCGTTCGATCTTCGATTTGAAGAGGTACGGGATTTCCATTTTGCAATTGCAATTTGAAGAACTTCAATTTAATGCTAAATAATTAATTATGTAACATTAAATGATAGTGGAGTTGTTATTATTTCTGAGTAATAAATATTCAATGTCAAGAGGAAATAACCTCCCCACTGAAATGTGTTTTGATGATGATAGTTTTAGATTTATCTAATGCTTTGATAATAATCAGCTTTGATTATTCGATAGATTTTATTAGCAACTTGTCACTTGCCTTAAATAAAAGAAGGTAGGAGTGTAACAAGTATTTGTCTCCTGATACTATTTGTTAGGTTTCACAAGTACTCAATTTAACTTACTAGTCGAACAAATTATTTATTTATTACATTGCACAGATATTTTTCTTAGGAGCAATACTACTTGTTTCTTAAAAGTCATTATAGAGATTACGACGAGTGTATGGGAACTTGAATATTGATTAGTCGTATTGAAGTTACTGATAATAAGATGCCGACACGTGTCTGAGAACAAATCTTTGTGCTGTTTCGTCTGAACAATTTGTGATGCATTGAGATACTGTTCTAGTTTGTGTTTTGATGTCCACGAAGATAAAACACGAAAACAAGGGTAAAGTAGAACACTCTATAGTTGATTAGATACTTTATAGAAATGATAACACCATTCTATTGAAAGAATGGTTTATTTTGTCTATGCACACGCAATCTGAAACGTTTTAAAAATAAAATTATTAATAATGTCATAATATTATTATCAAGCGTATTTTTCGTATATGTTAATTGTCCATTTTTATTTCAACGATAATCAACGAAAAAGAGAAGTCACTTGTAGCAGACTCTCGTCAAAGTGAAATTTATTCACACGTTTGTTTGTTAAGGTCGTTCGTTTTGTCGTTTTTATGATTATTCATATACGAGTTTTGTTACTGTGATTAACACAAATATGTCACCGATTGTGATAAAAGTTTAATTGTAAAACAGGTATGATGTTCTTTAAGAAAACATAGTGGTATGCATTATTAACCTAATTATAATATTGACCCCAAATCGCCAATATTATATGGTCATTTGCGTCATATAGGGATAATATGTGACTGTTTAGAACCGACAGAAATATGGTCGACTCATATCAAACCGGTTTGAACTTATTGTGCATAATTAAACTATGTGTAACTTTGTGTGCTGACAGACTGCGTTAATTATGACAAGTTCATACAAATTCTTAACCAAACGAGTGATAACTCGGACTCACTTGAAATCGATGCAATGGCAAACAATACAAACAAGTTCGTATACACATATCTGATTCACTGAAAAATCTGGCGGTACGTATGCAATTGAATAAATATTAAAATTAACGCCATAATAGCCCCGTCACACCGGACTGGCGTCCTTACGGTGACCTAAGACTGTGTTTATGGAAATTTCTGATTGTCGTGGTAAGGACGCCAATGACGTTTTCGGTAAAAATGCTGTTTTTCGCCTTCCCGTCACACCAGCGTCCTTGGTTTATGGCGTTTTGCGCGGTCTCATGGCGTCCTTAATACGTCCCTCGCGACCTTACCGCGTTTGTACTGCGTCCTTGCGGCGCCCTCAAGACGAACTGGGGTCGCAGTAGGAACGCAATAGTCGAAGTAGGGTCGCAAAAGACGCCGTAAGGACGCAATGAAGTCGCAATAAGGACGCCATAGTCGTTCTGAGGACGCAATAGACGTACAAAGGACGTACTAAAGTTGTAATAAGGTCGCCGTATGGTCGCCTTGCAGTAAATGACCATTTGCTGTGGGTTTGAGCGGCGACCACACTACGTCCATGGCGACCTTACAGCGACCCTACCACGTCCCTACTACGACTATTGCGTCTCTACGGCGTCCCTACGACGTCCTTAACAGAACGCCGTAAAACGCCGGACTTCGGCGACCTCTTTGAACATGTTCAAAGTGGTCGCCGTGGGCTCGCGTCCTGAGAAATTTTCTGCGTCCTCACTGCGTCCTCTTGCGTCCTTACTTCGTCCCTCCGGCGTCTATGGCGTCCTCACTGCGACCTGGGTCGCCGTAAGGACGCAGTAAGGACGCCAGTCCGGTGTGACGGGGGTTTAAAAGAAGGGACGTAATTTATTATCTGAATATATTTCTGTTTTAATCGTATTTTTTTACTGGTTTATTGACTTTAACACCGATGAATCAATTGATGAAATTGTTGAAAGGGCATGCATGCGTAATTATTCCTTATTTATTTGATAATTGAAGGTACACAAATCAAAGGAACAGATCGATTATTTAGCTAGGAAAACACCTTTAAAGTGCATCGTCAATTAGTGTACGAAACATGATTTATACATGTTGCTGTTTAATGATGCAGGATATTCTGCAGACGTCATAGATCCTGATATTTTATCATCAAGAAAAAGGTAAATGCAATCCTCGTTTGTCCTTCTACAAACCCAATAGTCATTGTTAAATATAACAGAAACGTAATGGTATAATATTTGTGCTTTAAAATGAGATGCATAGATCTATAACATTTTATTTTCTTTACTTGTCAAAGCATGGTGTTTAGTGAAACGGAGACAATATTAATAATAAATCGTACGGAATAATATTTTACATCCATTCACCCGGGCCTTGGTGAAACAAAAAATAAACAGATTACTTTGTGTGGAACTATGCCTAATCTAAATAATTTAAGAAACTATTACTAGTTAAAATAATTCAGACTTATATCCGATAAAAAACAATTACCGATCGTTCAACAATTTCGCAATTGCAAAAGTCAAATAAATAACACATTAACCTTCAGTGATAAATGTTTGCGTTTCCATCTCATTAAACAAGCTAGAAAGTTGTTTTATAAGTCATGATTTCGTTAATTTAATAGATCACATCAAATGGATGTTATTGACTTGGTCTTGTATTTTTAATCACATCATAGATAAATATGTAACACCATTATATAAATGAAGATTATGACTAAAAAAATACAACTAGCAGCGAAACATTGACCCAACGCCATAACCTCAGTTCTGAAAATGGCCACAACGTCTCACGATGTGTTATATGCATTTTAAAATAAGTGAAACACAGGAATGACTCATTCAGTTTAATACATAGCAAATATGGACAACGAAAGAGGCAGGCCGTCCACTTATACCAACAATCCAACGAGCGTTTACGAACGTTAGAAGACTTCTAAACACATTTTAGATACATGGATTCAAGTTAATGATTAATTTCCAAATTCGTTGTGGACTGTCTATAAATAAAGTTGGCACATACATGGGCATTTCTTTTTCAAAATGTTCCCTTATGTAGTACACCGCTCGCAGTATAAAAATATAAAATAATTCTGAAAGACTGCTGTGTCTTGTGAGATGAATCAATGCAATATTGCACAATCAAAAGCACTAAGATCGGTTTATCACACGAGATGCATCTGAATTGTGGAACACATGTCTCGGATTGTTTCTTAAAAAAGAAAACACAACTTTATACTTTTACGGATTAAGTAGTTAATGATGGAGCCTATTTAACCTCTTGAACTGTGAAACCTTTAGTTCAAATTTGTTGGAGAATGATTAACATTAAACAAGGTATATTACAAGTGTTCTGATTTAAACAAATGAGTATAATAATACATTTATGTTCTTTGCCCGTTTAAGAATGATGGTAGTATACTTGTCAACGCGTAGTACATGCCTTCTTTTAACAAACTTATTTAGAGGCAGAGGCTCATTAAGTTAAATATCCAAACTATTGTCATGCACAACAATGTAGCTATTTCAGTTGATATTACCAACTAAAGTTGTTGCACTCAAAACGAATTAATTTTTATTTTATGTTATTCCGTTGTCGCTTAAACTTTCTTGCAGTAAATAGGCTGTGACATCTACATGATAAGATTAAATCAAAGAACAACGTGAATGACATGTAAAATAGTAAAGTGTAGGGAAATATTTTGAATACATTGCCTTACCATTTTGATTACATAAGATCGATTGGGTTTTGAATTAACGAGGGTCATAAGCAAAACACCGCTACAAGCAACGAGTTCACGGTGTCACATGTCATTCATTACAATATATTATGTTAAAATTACTTAGTACATAAAATAAGTACGCTTTTGGCGGATGGTTAGTCATTGCAAGAAGACCAGAATTTAAAGTGAGACTGCACGATTTTTATATGTTTTAAATTATAATATATTGATAAAAATATGTTATAATAACACAAAATAGGCAAGAACAATTATACATTGAAGACGAATTTCATACAATTCAGCAAAGACAAATAAGCGCCCGAGCCGATTGTGACGACGATATTTCGTACATATTTTCGTACAATAACCGAAGCATTCGTCTTTTTATTAGGATCGGAGTGAGTGTTCGTGTGTCGTTTAATACATATCGTTGCAGGAAATTAAAAAACAAAAAGTGTGTCTTTGTGTCGTATGAATGAATCTGCACTGAAACTTAATTAAGATTCACATCGTACATGCTTGATAAACATGCTGGCGAATTCGACTGTACAGACATTTTCGATTTCAGAATTAAATATCTAGCTAATTTCGCATTTTTCGACACATGTTCTTCTTAACTTTTATTTTAATTTATATTGAAATATATGTATAATAAGTTTTTTTACACATTTTATATAAATTCATAAATATTTGACAAAATCGTGCAGTCTCACTCACTTTAAGACGTATGTTCGGTAATTTCGTTTTTATGTATCGTAATTGTATATGGTTTTAATTGTGTGAATTCCCTTCCAAGTAATTATTGCTGGATTAGTTTTGAACTTTAGAATGACTTTAAACCAGTAGAAAAACCAATGCTTTGCTTTGGCCGAATGACCAATGAAAGAAAAAGAGCGGGCTTGGCAAAACAACAACACAAAAACTGAATAACTGCACTTGAAATCGCTTAACGCCATGGTATATACATTTTGCTGTTTTATGTTGCTTTGTCAGACGCCAACAACAAGCGAACTTAGTTTCAAGTGAATGAATTACAAGATTAGCATAATAATAAACGATGTAAGAAAATATGTGTAATAAAGCTATAAATCCAACTCTTAGAACGACAAAAAGTAAAACAGGAAAGCTAAAATTCTGGCTTCCAACAACCGTAATTGTCATTTTAAAATATAAAGCAATTGTAATGCGATAAATTATTATGTGTTGTTGTTTTTTTTTTTATTAAAAACGTTGCATATTCCTTAACATGTTAGGAAATAAGCTTCCTAAAATTTCCCGAAAATATTTACATTGCTATAATATTCTTTAATATTAAATTATATATAAAAATGTAGTCAAATATTCTACAATTATCTTATACACCGAAAGATTTTTAATTTAATTAAAAAGAGATTGCGGAATATTCCCTCTCGGAAAGCAAATTGTAAGAAAGGCAACACACAAAATGGCATTACGGATTACGTAGGGTATGCTTGAAATTGGTAGTAATTATTATTAGCAATATGTTGAATACTTGTATCATATAATTCCTTCTTTATTCCATTGCAAATGATGTTATTTATTAAAATATATATTTTTTTCACTTCGACATTAAACAATATAATCTATTTCCCGACTGAAATGTTTTATTTAAAAACAAAACTATATATATCTCAATGGCAATAAATCTGTCCTAAAGTTGTAAAATACATACGCCCGTCAAACAGGTTTTTCAGGTCAAGATATGCATAGTGTTATTTGATTGTTTTTATCTTGAATTTGGATGGTCATCTTGACCTTCGAATTTGGGATTTGCTTCTTGCGTGCACCACTTTTATCAGGAGGCTTGTATTTTATGTCAAGAGAATTTGAAAAATCATGGTAATGATTTAGTCTATTTTTTACCTACGACCTTGAAATGCAACCTTCACTTTGGGGTCTGGGTCTTAAGATCGACATTGCGTCAAACCTGTCTCTGTCAAGGTATTAAAAAACCCATGCTAGAAAAGGTTAAGCTCATTTCAAAGTGTCACTGATTAATTTCTTAAATTTGAATGACGCCCTTAACATATAACCTTAACCTTTGGCCTAAGGACCAGCATTCGGCGCGACACTTGTATCTACACGTCTTACCACTAGTTTGAAAATCAATCCATGCCGGACAAAATGTTAAGGACTCATTTCCTTAATTTGGATCTTTGCCATAGAAATGTGACATTGATATTGGCCCCAGGAACCCGGTTCATGCGCCTGACACTTTGTAAAATCACGTTATTTACTTCTGCAAAGCTGTTTGAAAATCAATTAACGCAAAGTTCTGATCCGGACAGAGTGTTTATGACTGATTTTCTAAAGTGGATATTTTCCATAGAATTGAAACCTTTACCTTGGATCTAGGGATCTGGTTCTTGTGTGCGACACTCCTTCTTATTATACTGATCCTCTGCTTAAATATGCGAAAGTGCATCTAAGCTGCTTAACCAGATTATACACCGTATAATGTGATCAGGACTGATTTTCTAAATTTAAACTTTAATTTTGTATTATGACTTTGACCATTGACTTTGGGGCCTGTGTCTTACGCCCTATAGTCCATCCAATCATGCGTTTTATTTATGCTCAGTTATTTTAAAATCCACCTATCCTGGACCGAATCATGCTACAGACAAATCGCAATGAACGATTGACTTATCTTGCAGCTTTGACCATGAATTGGTTCACTGATTTTTGGACAATCCGGCCTTTAATGCATGTCAAATCGGCTTACTTATTTGTTACAATAAATGCTATGGACAACGTGTCGAGTTCAAATTTTATCAATTTGATATTTGACAATGTATTGACCCTTTTACTTGGACCTAAGGATATCGTTCTCGTGGGCAACACTCCGTCTTATCATAATTATCACGTGTGCTAATTTGTTTGAGGTTGCAAATGTATCTATCCTGGAAGATGATATGCTCCGGATTAGATGTCAAGTAAAAGCTTCCTATATTTGATTTTTTATATTGTTGTGACATTGAACCTGGTGTTTCGCATGTAAGAGTGCTCACTATTTCCACCAATTTATTTGAAACGTTTTGCAACCTTATTGTTTGTACATACAGGAAGAGGGAGAGGGAGAAACGAAGAATTTGTGAAATGAAGGAAGGAAAGAAGAAACGAAGCACAATATACGCTATTTATAGTATGTATTAAAAGGGTACAGGAAATGGATATTAATAATAGAAGTATGTCGAATCAAAAAGGAATTATGTATGTGTACAGTTATAAGCATACAGAGAACAGGCGTTAACGATTCCAAACAATTGATTGAGTGAACTTTACAATCAAACGGCTACAATATGTCCCCGTAATAAACGTTTAAAATAAAAACTATTAATTGCATTTTTAATACTTTGACAAAAAAACAAAATGGAATGTATTCAAGGAACGATGTCAGTTATTCGACACGACACCTTATCATCATATGTTTAAATTATTCCTTACCGTTATTTGTCGCCAACAAACTGGCATAACGACATTCAGAGTATTTAAGTTCGAAAAAAAGTAATTTTGTTATAGCAAAACAGTGATAACGTTGCATCATTCTTATGCAAAAGTGTAAGTTTTGAGCTTCATATGTCTAGTAAAAAAAGGATGCAAACAGAAATATTAATGCACCTAACGAATAAAATTAGCCAACCAGTAAATTTAGTTCGAGGTTCATCATGTTAAGCGAAAACTCAGAAAAAAAGGATGTTAGTGTGTGCTATGTATCAAAATATATCATATTCTTATCAGAATTTAAATGGATGTAGACAAATTATATTAGAACGGCTAATGTTAAAATCTCAGATACTTCACTATATTTTTGTTTTGTTATTTATATTCCTTTTTTTAAGTGAGTTTTATTGCCAAACTTCAACATCGTTGTAGCCATTAGCTCTAAATACGTATTGGATGATACTTTAAATTATGACAGCCTTTAAGTCTAAACGTAATTTATTGTTAGGTCAACGATGATTAAACAATTTCATTTTTATGTAATGTATGCAGACTTTTAAATGAATTGACTTTGCAAACTTGGTTTTGACAAATTTAAAACATATGTTTTTAATTTACTGATTGAAATACGTAGCCTTTGCTGCTTAGTCAACACAATGGTTCGTTGAACCCAATTGTGAATCCATGAAGATATAAAAAGTGGTGCGGTGTGATGTCCGCGTTTTTTTTCCCGCGCTTACGTTATTCCGCGAATGATATGAATATTAATTTTCTCGTTCTTAATTATACGCAGATGGTAAATGTCGCCTCAAACCTATATTACGAAACATTGAATTTCTTGCAGTTACTGGTAATTTAATTAAAAAAAAAAACGATTGTTTCAATTAATGTACTGTTTGACAGAAACGTGAGCGTTTCGGATCATGTACTTCTTAAAGCATTCATTATTAATTAGAATTTCTGTCAAAGATATTTTCATTTGCTCATTTACAAATTTATTACACAACAATTTTGACGTACGTACGTCATTCAAATGGCAAACGAACTAAGCTGTTTATTAAGTGGTAAAATGTGTTCATTTTGAAATGTAACATTCTTCGAAAACATTATATGACGCGGTAATATTATAATGAGAAAACACGGATGCAGCGTTATATGCTAATTTCCTTATAATTTATGCTAATTTCTTCAGTCAATTTATCCGAATATGCATATATCTTTAGCCCAATTAAACAAATATGCCTTAAGACGACAAAAGTAAACGATGTATCTGTGTGTGCGTGTGATTTGTGATAGCCAGGGCAATGTGTGCTTCATCAGAACATTTTTGTGTACCTTCGCATTAATTTGGTCAGTCCAGTTCAATGGAATGCACCGAGTACCGGTGGATGTCATTAAAAGTAAAACCTTTGATTTCGCAAGGGGTTGATTCTTTACTGAATTGTGAATGGGCCTTTAGATCTTAAAGTTTTCCTCGCGATTCGTGTTTTCTGCTAATTGTGTTTGGAAGGACTTTAGTGTGTTTTGTTGTTGTTGTTGTTTGATTTCCCGGAAAAAAAAGATCCCGAATTTGAAGAATACATGTGGTAGAAAATACTGATACTGTGAAATATACAAGAGGGCGGACACAGTATAACTTTAAACTGTTTAAGTTATTCTAAGAAGTACATTTGTTCGTGTTTTGGCGCATGCCAACAATATTGTTATTTAATCAGATGTGCTTTTCAGTAATTCAACATGAGGTAACTACTTTCTTACCATGCAGGCTACAAGTCAGTAAATCGATAATTTATTGCGCTTCTTTCTCTCGATTTAACTTTTCATTAACAGATGTTCAGAAATCGTAGATATGCTTTAAAACATACGCAATCATGTATAATAAACCATAAAGAAACAAAGGAGTTGTATGAATGATCTCAATTCCGTTAAAGGCATCGACAAATGTACATGAAAGGCATTGGACATTAATTAGAATAAACATTTTTGCGCGTAGCTCCGTTTGTATTTAACGAAAATCGAAAAAATATATTAGTGCTTTCCGCGAATCACAAACATACTGGCGAATGCTCATTAGTCATTAATTTTAACTAAAACACAAAGCATATGAGGTCTAATTTACCACACAAAAAATAAACAACATCAATTCAAGTGACATAATTCTTTATCTTCAATATGACAAAATACAACATATTATAGAACGTGGACTATATAATTATTACTATCGAGAGCCACTTACTGTAGAAATGGTATTACAGACAGTGACTTCTTTATTTAAAAAATAATCCTGAAAATAACATTTACTCATATTTCACATGCGTAAAAACAATATTTCTACACTTTCAGAGTTATGATCTTTTCGGAGTTGAACTATTGACGATGTATGCTTATGGTTGAGATATTGTTCACATATGTTGACACTCAATTTTCCACTTTACCTGTACATAAAAATAAATTGAAGAATTGTTTTGCTTAACATAGTTTAAGCATTTCATCCTAATTCATAAAAGTGAATCCATCAAACTAGTGTTAGTCAAGATCTCCTATGGAATGGAGTTGGTAACGATTCGTCAAAAGTAAAGCAACATTTAACTCTGTCAATTTGTCCACTGCCTGTCAGTGTGTCTAGTTTCCAGTCTTAAAAATAAAGAGGTTTCAACATAGTACATAAAAAAGACTGAACTCGTATCGTCATTTGCAGTTTTAAAGGGACTTGTCCGCAGTTTGGTAAACTAACGATCTTCAAAACGGTTGTCATAGATTAAAAAAAAAAGAATGTATACCTTATGTTTAAACCAGCGTAATAACACTCCGAACTTGAAAGGTATAACACATATTGGTTTATTAATAGTTTATCATCATTCCAAATCGGTTAAATAATATGGCATTCGTAACGCTTTTCCGTAGGGGTTTGCTAAAACTTTTGGTACTAACGTTTATAATTCGCGGATAGTTACATAAGCCTGCATGGCGCAGTGGAATCCCCGGACGGCTTAAAAAAAATATTTTGCGAATAATGATATAACTTTCGCACCTTGATAGTGAGCGATTGTATGCTGGTCTTGTAACTGATTTGCATAACAATTATCTTAATAGATGTTTTGATAAATTAGACTGTCAGATATTAAATCTTACATTTGTTACTGAAAAAAATCAAATTGCGACACATATTTCTAAATAATATGATTTTTTTTTGTATATTGTTAATTTCAAAGTAATTTATTATTAATACATTCCAGAGCACGCTTGATCATTATATGTTGAAATGATTATATGTGATATTGTAGAAGTAGTTATTAATATCCCCTTTTTATAATATAGTTAAGAGCATTTGTGATGTTCAGCTTGCGAGGAAAGGCGGTTTAAATATTAATTTATTTATCATTTTTCTACAAAATTCAGTTTTATTAGTCGATCAACAATGTTATATAAACTCTTCGTCGGCCACGTTCTTGAGGATGAGTAGGACAATAATAAGGTCTACAGCGGTAATACAAATAGTATGCTAAGGTTTATAGCAACGGAATCCTTGGACTGCAGCGGAAAGCTTTTACGTGCTTAGTGCATAAAAAGTCTATTTTTGTCTATATTCATTTTGATATAAACTGTATTTGGAAGTGAAACTAATCGTTATGAACGTTTCTTGTTATTAAATTGAATACACTGTCATAAATAGCGATATAATTTATCGTAGGCATATTCTAGTGCAATGCAAGTCGATGATAAGATATCACATTGATTTGAACATGAAAACAAATATAAATCAGTTGCTTTCAACATTTATATGTATGTCACGGTCAAAAGCAATTGACACTTATCATTTTTGTAAAACGCTGATTCAGAGCAAGTAGAGCACAAACAAGTAACATTTTCGTTTGAGACAAGACCAAACAACTTGTTGCTGCCATTTTTAATATTTACTTTTTAGTGAAATTGTAACGGTCGATGTCTTAACATATGTTTGCTTAAAGGCTAAAGTGATTACAGCTATGTTATGTGATACATTCACGCCAATCAGGTAATGTGTTTTATAAGTATTAAATAATTCAACGTTCTCCATTTCTGAAGCTTTTGTTGTTTTGATATTTATACCCATCTTTCGACCCAGTTCGGCCTCAATTATAATATTTAACATTGAATTGAATAAGAGAATAAAGAACAATTTTTAATATCTTTAGGTTATATAAAGTAAGGTACATTTGTAAACGTGTAATTATCACTACATTTCATTAAAACTGAAACGTTTGTTTATGTTTTATGTGGTATTTCAGTTATTTAATTTGTAAGTTTTGACCGATATTAAAAAGACCTGTCTATAGTTTACTGATTGAAATATATTTGCATTGCTCCAAGCAGTGATTTTGCTGTATATGTAAACTAATATTAATTTGACATGAATTGTGCAATTTCGTGAAATTAGAATTTCTTCTACGTTGTTATGTTCGGGTTGTTTTTTTAATTAACAGCTTACGTCATTCTGAGAATTAAATATTGTATTAATGCCGCTCGCTCGTATGCTAAATGTCAGCGCATAACGATGTTCCGCAGCCTTGAACTTCATATTATAATTAATTATATAACGCTTTTGTACAGTGCTTGATAAGCCAAGAAAATGAGCGACACAGCGGTTTCTTTAAATGGAATAATGCGATCGTGCCTTTTAAAACGTTTTTATTAAATGATTTATCGGCTCATTTTTCTCGTTGTTGTTCGGTTTTTGCGTATTTGACTTTATATGCTGTGATTTGATTACTATAAATATTTCCTTAGAAATGGTTTACGGGCTTATTGCGGGCTTAAACTAATGTTTTAAGTGTAGTAGTAGTGATATCTTTTTGAAAACATTAATACAACCTTGAAATGCGGAAGAGAGACATGGCAAACGAAGGAGGGTTTCAATACTGAATTTTAATGCAGTTAGTGGAATAAATACAAACAAAGGCTCTATTAAATTTTAATAGAAGTTTCTTAACGTCAGTTTAAAGATTGACATATTCGATTTCAAATTATGCAAATTACATATGATTTTTTCTTCCTATTGTATTTTTATTCTGATTTCAGTACGTACTATCAACCAAAAGCTAAACGTTTTGAAAGCCGTTTAGTACATATACTATTATACTTATATTTACGATTGCTCATTTGTGATGTAAAATCTTTTTTTATTGAAAAGAATAGTTTTTTTCTTCTTAAGCACATAAAGCTCATCGCCACTAACATACATATACAATCACATTATTCGTTTGAAGTACATACAGATCATGCATCATTTCCAAGAAAGATCAATTACAATATTTTCTTGAGAATGTCACGTGAATAAGGTAACGACATAGTGAACACATAATGTCAAACGTACTTTAGAATTGCAACAGTAATTTCCCAAAGTCACGGGGTGATTTCCGTCGCATACTATTCATTTTCTTGCTTTGATCATTGTTGCATTTTAATTTGTATTTTAATGTGATCTCCGCTGGAGATTTGAAAGTGAAATGTGTCCGTTTGAAAAACGTTAATGAAATATAAACGAGGCAAAACCTATATGCTTAAACGAATATCGTAACGATTAAATGCTGATTCGTCACATCTTTTGACTAAGTGTATGCAAAGTTAGGACTAGCTGACTCGAATACTAAATTGTTACTGTTAATATAAACCAAGATAAATATGCGGACCAGTGTAGTTTAAAGATAATACAAATGTGCACGTCGATTTTATTCTTCGAAAAATGGCAATGCAAGTCGCAAACAGTAATAGAGTATCGGCGTTTTGATATATGTTAATATTTTGTTGCTACATCATAAAAGATACGATATTTCGCGTTCAACATTGAGAGTTAGACATGTGAGAGAAAACACACTACGAAACTGTGTTAAATACAAGAGAGAAAGGCTACCTTCATAATACACACATTTATGATAATTATAATCAAAAGAGTTGTAACACCGTTAACGAATGCAAACATAATTAAGAAGTGGTTTTCAAAAATCCTACTTGGGAACTGCCTCCTCACCTTGCAGGCTACACATCAGTAAATCGATAATTTATTTCACTTCACTCGTGAAGGATTGAGGTTTCCTCTTACAGATGGTTCTGTTCAAGAATAGATTACAAGAAANTTTTTTTTTTTATATTAGATATCGCATAACAAGTTTCCGAATATATTGTTTGTAGAATGAGGAAACGACAATATATATACTATATAATTCAGTGCTAGAAGCTCTGTTTGTCTTTAAAAAAAATCCTACAAAGTAACCATAGCACTGGTAGTTGCTGTCCTTAAATCACCAACGTGGAGAGTGTGTCTGTTTGAATTGGCAATAAATTAGACACAGGTCATATGCAGACATGTGTGACATAACTCTTAATATTTAATGCGATAATAACAATAATAATACAATACAGAGAGTTTAGAATGTATAATTAAGATTAACGAGATTTTTTATTGTAGAAATGACAGGCGACTTAATTCATATATTGCACTTAAGGTTGTTTTATCTCTGGTTGTTTTGTTGCGAAATATTGACGAGCAATGCTGATAGTAAGCATAATGTCCACTTGTCTGGTCCCCATGCCTCTTTTACTACGGAAAAGAAGGTCAGGTAAACTTCAAACATGGCGGCGGCCTGTGGATTATCAAATGTCAGCAAATTTTACAAAATAAACGATCATGTTCGGGTTATGGGTTAAATAAATCAAGAATAAACCAATATATACGTTTATCTGTATTTATTTTGAATGTTTCATCAAATTTGATAGAGAAATCACGATTTGAGTAATGACCATAAATTCGGACGTTCACGTTTACGTTGCGATTTCGGATATTTTCTAAATGCTGACTTGTGTTTGTGTTATGTCACACACTGGATACTGGTTAATTACTTGTGCTGCTTTTTGATATATATATATATATATATATTTTTAAATATTGCAATTTTTAATCATGTTTATCGCAAAATCATCCATTGATATTAACATTTAATCCAAAATAAATCTTTAATTATGATGCTTTCTCTAGGAGGTTGTTGTACATATTTGCAGTCATAGAAAATGTCAGTTGCATAAGAAAACAAATGCATTGTTTGTGCACATGAAATGAGTGACTTTACAGGGGTGGATCCAGGATTTTTTCAATTTGAATCCTTCACACTCTTTTGGTACCCGATTAATTATTCAAATATTAGTTGAACTAATCCGACAAACATTTGTTTTTATATTTTGACTTTTCAAACTGTTTTGGGATGGCGGCTTATGTCAGAATCTTAAAGCATCCATCCCAGCGACGGCAATTCTATTGAATTAAACATGATCTTAATATTGATCGGGTTAATTTATTATTTAACAACGAGGTGAGCAAGATTTATCTACATTGGTTTTTGCTGAGTTAACTTATGATTGTCGAGGAATTATGGGGGCATATGCCACTTCGGGCCCCCTCAGGATCTGCCCTTGATATACTGTGTATGCACTTTGAGTATGTCCAAAATCTAGCCACAATGAGTTGGATGGAATCCAATAGTACCCCTGCCTATGAGCAGATAATACTCCATGTGATTTTACATATATATGTGGACCTAATAATGTTGCTATCCAAAATAATAAAAAACATGGAGGGGGACTAGAAACCCTGGGCATGTTTTGGAAAAAAAATATCAAGTACTTTGAAATCATTAATTAATGTTTGTTGTGGTATAATGAGCCGCATTAAGCTTGACTGAGCTAAAGCCTTTGAGACCAGTTATTTTAAATGGTTTGGTTCAGGTAGCACGCCAATAAATCAGTCAAATAAATAGGGTATATGTCGGCCATCAGGTCTAACATGCTATTTTTATATTGAAATATATTTATAATAGACATCCTACTTTAAGTCCTTACAATTTACACTTTGTGTCTATGATAGGATGAACTTTTTCATTAAGAAGACAACATTCTTTCATTAAAAACATAGGACAGGCTTTTTTAAGTAGGTCAGGTTACCCAAACCAAACCATTTATTTTTAGGCCTAACAAATGGCTGTTTTTTATTTTTCAGGACCCAAAATATTCTCAAGCTTTGCAGAATTTCAATCAAACACACAATACTGCAATTCTTAAAGTTAAACCTATGCAGGAAAAGACTTTAGATGTGTTGCGATCTGGAAAGGACTGTTTATGGTCTCTTCCAACAGGATATGGGAAATCCTTGATATTTGAGCTTCTTCCTTTTATTGATCCAAACTGTTTGGTAGTGATAATTGAACCATTGAATGTAATTATGGCACAGGAAGCACAAAAGCTTGGTACTAAATCAATGTGTCTTACAAGTAAGAGTGACCTGACTGGTATTAAATAAAGGATCAGTTAAGTACATATTCTGCCATCCAGAAGACATTTTAGATAACAAGAAAATCATGGAAATGTTTAGGAATGAGGATTTTAAAATGAAACAGATATTCCTAGTTGTAGATGAAGCCCATTGCATTTTAGAGTGGGGAGATGACTTCAGACCAGACTTTAAAAGGCTTGGTAATTTAAGATCTGTCTTCTGTTGTCAGGTGTTAGCTTTAACTGCCACAGTTACTTGTGTAGGCCAAAAGGAAATAATGAAAAATTTACTCATGAAAAACTGAGCAACTGTTTGTGCTGCTCCAACTAAGCAAAATATTGTTCTCGCTGTCTTAAAAAGGCCCAGTGCAACATCTAAAGGGAACACTTCTACCTCACCCTATTACTTCTTATTCGAAAAAATATTGAATAAACTGAAAAATAAAGGGAAGGATTTCCCCCTCACGGTCGTCTACTGTAAATCAATACAATGGATCGGCAACGGATATGAACTGGCCAGAGAGATACTGGGGGACCAATTTTATGAAGGCGAGCAGCAACCAGAGTATTCCAGGGTGGTTATGTTCCACTCTTTTATGGCAGACAGTAAGGGAAAGGTAATTATCTCTTCATCACATATGCAAAAGATAATAACAATGCTTTAGGTCTGGGTAAATTACCAGGCAAGCCACATAAATTGTTTTTAGTTGATTTAAAATCCTCCATTCATTTTTAAAGTATTTTAAAATGCTTTAATTAAAAAGAAAACATTTGAGTTTGTTACGAAATGCAACAAAGTCTCATTTGTTCAAACAAGACAACCTCAATTTCTAGAACATTTCCAAACCTTGTTAGAGTTTTGTCATGCAAAAACCAACCTTTTGACCATTAAGACCAGTGTAGGCCAAGATCAGCATGCATGCAAATGTGTGGGCTTTCCAGGGCCTACAATGATAAGGAAAGGCACTAAAAGACCTGATCAGTATGCATGGTTGCGGCAGGCTGATCTGGGTCTACACTGGTTTGAAAAGACATGTGGCAGCATTTTGAAAGAAATAGCTCTACTTATTCAAATTTTCAGCTCAAAGCCATGATCCTTGCTGATCTCCAGAAGCGACCTAGTGAATGTTGCATAAGGCTTGTATTTGCATCTGTGGCACTAGGTATGGGAGCAGATTTAAGACATGTTAAGCATGTGATACATGCAGCGCCACCTTCAACACTAGAGAGTAAGATTTTCAATCATTACACTGTTACAATGAAAACACAAGTTTTTGCAATGAATCAATCTTTACTCTTTTTTAAATAAAGATAAGTAAAAAGTCTTGACAGCAAAAAAGTACCATGCAATCACTTATGACTGTCACAGCAAAAGAAATGAAATCTGTAAAATTCTTCTTAATAAATTAATGAAAAAAACATACAATCTTGAGGTTCAAGGTTCAATATTTTGTATTGTTTGTATTTTTGTAATACATGTAAATACATATAAAGGCAAGATATTTTATGGAAGCACAAGACTGACAATATGACAATATGTCAAGTGTCTAATTTACCCAGTTTTTGATGGCAACTGACCAAAATCTAAACTTAATCTAGATATTTTAAAGAAAAGTACTCTGACAAGGAGCAAAAATGTGTCCTGTTTTGCGTACACAAGATTTTCTTACTATTTTGTCCAAATTAAATAATCCAATAGTTGACAGACGACAGACAACTCTTAACAATTGAAATCCAGTCACTTGCCATCAAAATAATGCTAACGAGTATTAGGCCAAAAATAAATGTGGTTCGGGTAACCCTACCTAGCCATTTTTGTTCCTGCCTAGATCTAACTTACGAATGAATTTATTGAATTTTAAAAACCAAAGCATGTGACAACAATATTTGAGTTAATTTCAGAAAAAAAAACCCAGATATTCAAATGGATTCCTGTCACATAGTTTGGAAATACTGAATCACTTCCCATAGTAAATAAGCAAGCAATGTCCTAACATTTAAAACACAATTGTAGACAGCTTCATTTTCAAGTATCATTACTTATGGATTTGAAATAAAAAAAAACGATAATTTTTTCAGGCATATGTTACCTGAACCACACTGACACATATTTTTTCAGATAGCCTTATTTTTCACATTCAATGCCTGATAAATTGTAAAATGCTAACAATCATTTCAGCCTACGTTCAAGAGATTGGAAGATCTGGAAGAGCAGATTCCCAAGCCCAGGCTATCATGTACTACAATGGAAACGACCTTGCTCTTAAACAAACGCAGGCTAATATGAAAGACTATTGTAAAAATAATGAAAAGTGCAAGAGAGAACTGGTAAATGAGTACTTCGGCTTTCACGAGCCTAAAACATTTAACAATAGCAGAAATGTAAGTGTTACCAGCCTTTTCAAAATGGGTTCACCTTTTGATAGTAAGCATGCATACCAAGTTATAAGTAAATACATTTGATATTTTTGAGGGATGGACCTAAATGAAAAGGTTAAACAACAATGGAAATTGTATTTCGAATAAGGGGCATAACTATGGCAAGCACAATTTTATGGTACTTGCCCTTGAGAAATTGTGGCAGCAAACATGCATACCAAGTTTGATCTAAATACGTTTGAAAAAATTTCTTACTGCTTAGCACATATTTCACTTTTAACAAAGCCCGGCTGCCATTCCCCAATCTAATAACCACTTTCTTAAAAAAATCTGTTTAAAAAGCTGCATGAAACAGACAACAATCTCTTGTGGAATTAGAGTTGATAATCACCATCAAAATACCTAAATGCTTTTGCTTCACTAAAAGCATATCCATATAACATTACTATTGGTGACAATAAAGATTTGTTGAAAATATGATTCATTGTCAAAATTTATCAACATTTATGCAAATATTTTGCGTTTGGACAGAATAGAATTCTTACAACTTACAATAATTCTTATCTCCAGATAAGTGTAATTTTCACTTTTGCAAACCAGATACTTTAGACCCCAAAGAAATATTTTGTTTGGTACTTTTGTATCCACTTTTGTAAGTCTACCTTTGACAGCTTGGAGATTGGGTTCTTTGTTTGTTTATTCAAAGACTCAGTCTGCCTTCCGGGGAATTTTCTGAACAGTTTTACATTTTTCAAATCACTCACGATCTTTTCTTCATCTTCAACTGATGAAATCCGTTTGTGCTTTTTTGCTCGCTTAATTACTGATGACTATCTCTCAAAAGCTTCACTAATCTCGTTGATTCCAAAGAATGCACTACTTCTTTTAATCAAAGATTGGTCAGTGACATTAGAACACATTGCACGTTTATGTGTTTTAGTAATACGAACCAGGTGTTCCATTTGGAGATCAGCTGGAATCATCGTTTTGTCAGTATTGACAAACAGACCATACACAGCAGCATGGGCCTGCTTTTGACTTAAAAGTGCATACTGTTGACATAAAGAATCTTAAGATTTCAAGGGCATATTTTTAATTTGAGTTGTGGCCCTTCAATATCAGCATAAGGTATTTCAAACATGTTATCAATCTATCTCTATTTGGAGACTTGACAATGTCACATAGCTCTAGAAATACCAATCCAAGCTCAACCAAGACCATACAGTAATTGTTGACCATATTTGGATTCGCTTCCTCAACAAATGCACCATTAACATCCTTCTTGCTCACTGACATGTTCTCATTAACTATGGGTGTAATAAAAGAAATGCATTTGCTCAAAATTGGGAATGTTCTCTGGATTAGAATTTGTGTTTTGCAAGTTGTAATGTTCTAAAGTGACTTGAACTAAAAAAGCTTTAATGACAAAAATGGCTAGTTCTTTACAGCTGTCAAAGTGGTTTTTCACATCAAGTACATTAGATTCTTTTCGTAATAGGCGCACTTTCTGGCATATCTGTGTGAGTTTCATCATACAAAATTGGATAAAACATTGTTAACACTGCCATCTGCATATGAAACAGCTCAAAAGTTATAGGATTAAGAGCTGTAAGCCTCTCTTTTTCTGTCAGAGCAGCTGCCCTCATCCTTTTTTGCCCCAGAAAATCGTTCTCTCTTGAGCTGGTCTCCCCCTACATGTACTGGTTCAAGCACTTTACCAGTTATACCAGTTGTCCCCCACTAAACGAAAGCGTTTTCCTGATTTCAAACTGTCTATCAATTGAATGTCCCAGATATTGAGGTCATCGTGCCCAGCATTCTCTGGTGGCATAGTGTGATCCCCAATGGTTGGATTTGATCATTGTGGAAATTGTTTACCACAGCCTACCAAACATTAATATGTTTCAAAAAGTGTATCTATTCTAGCTAACGTTCAATTTGCAAAACCAATAAAAAATATATCACATACATTCTGAAATTACAGCATTGTCATTAATAAGCATCATTCTAATGAAGATGTGCAAAATTTCAGTATCATTTGTCAAGTAATTACATATATGCAAACTATATAATTATGCATAACCGAATAAAATAAGCACCGTGTAAAGAGCATGTGCGCACAAACATATGTTGGCGTGCGCTACTTATCCAATGTTTTGACAAAGTTTGTGAGCAGACGTAGAACAAAAGCTATATATGTTACTATATTAATTTCTTTTTTCAGAATTGCGTTTCATTGTTTCTATGTTCGGAAGCGCTCGGTGCAAATGAAAAATCTACGATTTATACGCAGTATAAAACCTAAATCGGTATTACTTTGCCGATTTCAACGCAAGATTGTGTAATGTTGTCTGTATGATATTCATACGTAACGATGTTGACATAAATGTTCTATTAAAAATATTTGGGGAACACGGCTTTTTTTTTCGCGAAATGTGTCTAGATATATTGTCCGCCGGCTGTTTAGCCACCAGTGTGTTCGTTTGTCTGACATTTCTATTTATTGAGTCTTCAACATTAAACAAACTAAATTCGTAGTTCTAATCAGTGGCTGAATGTTATTGTCTGGTCCACAGCTTCCTATTCAGAGTTTACATGTATAATATCTAGCAGCGGATGGTATACGAATACATGTAATACACGACAACGTTATGCCTTTGCATTGCATTATTAATTATTATTAATTATTATATCATAAGGTTTTTAGAATGTACCATTGTCAAACGAGTAGAAATTATTGTTAAACAATCGAATAAAGGACGCTTAATGTAATATTTAGTATGTATGTCACAACCAAATTAAGTTATCATGGCACTTCTACATCGTACGTATCTGCCGTCAAGCTTGACAATTATGCGACGGGTGGTGAGAAGATAAAGTAAGAATGAAAAAAAATAAAGTGAGAAACTTGACAGTATATTTGTCAGATCAAGTAGAAATCGACATACTTTATCGATGAACCATCGCTATCTGACAAAACATTATATGTAGCTATCAAATCGCGTAGACTTATTAAGTATGCCATTGTAGTATTGTATTATTAAGTTTACACATCATCTTTTTGCAGATAAACAACAATAACATAAACAACTCGAACATGTTGCGGTCTATAGATGACCATGCATATTGACATTATGCAAATATGTTCAAGGTAATCAACCGCTCCTCAATTGATGTGCGGATTTGTCTCAAAATTTGACAAATGGACGACGTTAATGCGTTAGGTTATTATAAATGACGTTATTCGGGTTCGACCAGTTTCTGTTGTGCGCGTTTGTCTGTTTACTCTTATATAATTTATAATCCCCAAGTGTGAACTCCACTGCTAAAAAAACTATTTTGGCGGATGTCGCTCAAGATTTTAAAGCTGAAGCAACTCCACTCGAAGAGGATAGAAAATTATTACATGTTGGTTGCGACGAATTGTTGGCAAAATGTTGGACACTTTTCATTGTTTCTACTATATAATATATTTTAAACTTGCATTGTTGTGGCAACGTTTCTCTAATTACATGTTATAAGTTTGCTTAAAAGTAAAAGCAAAAAGAGCATGGTGATAAGATTATCAAAGAGGAAGAATGTGTGCAGTGTGTGCAGTCTCCTCTAACGTGTGTCGGGGTAGGGGGTGGGGCATTCGAGTGTGTGAATTATCTAGTTTCACTGTGCTGAGCTTGGGTTTGGGAATTCTTGTTACATTGTTTCAAGTAGTTACACAAAGTTCTGCTCAAATATGCTGCGCTTTGGTTCGGGTTTTCTTCTTGCATCGTTAAAGATTTTTTCAAACTGAATTAAGTTTTTTCACTCTATGAGGTAGAGTGTTACATAAAACATCGACGTGATATGTGCCCTCCAACTACCAATACTTAAGTATGTCGTCATTGTGAACATTATAAGTTTTGAAAAACATATGCGCACATTCGTTTTTTTAGAATCATGGTCATGATCTTTTTCGAATTATAATTACTTGTACTGGTAGGTACATAAATATATTGATAATGAACGATTGCATAATGTTGAACCCGATTAAAGTAGCAATTATTATAATAGATATGTTTAAAATATAACATTTGTTACCGAACTATAACGCATTGCAAAGTATTGACAAATGTTTCAATACTGATTTAAATGTTTTGTGACTTTAAAGTACCGATAAGTAATTATTGTATATGAAAAATGATGCGTCATCAATTCATACGAAATTTACGTTGAGCCATATAAATGCTTAAACGTATTAAATTTCGGATGATTGGTGAGCGTCATATACATTTTTTCTCAGTTTCGTTTTTATGGGTGAATAAACAACGATTGCGAGATCTGAGGCGTTGATCTGATGACAAAAGTTATTTACTTCAACAAAGATATAATAAATTATGCAATTTTATATTGAATGAAATGTTTATACATGTTGCTTAATGATAATTATTTGTTTTTCAATAATACTTACATTTTGCTAAAATCACATCTGCGTGTTTCTTTATGATATTCGTTGCAATCTTTAAACCATTAAGAGTGTCTTTGAGCTTCTTTCCACTTCCCAATTAAACATTGCTTGCGTCTGTCGTTACTTTAGAACTTTAAATTGCATGTTCGTGCGTGTAAATGGCAAGCAAATATATTCAGTCTTTTGTTTATTTGAACAAATTCGTATTGCTTTTTTATAGTTCACGTTGTTGACTTGTTATGTTTGAGTTGGCTTTGCGGGCGATTGACCAACACCATTACGAAACCACCGAGTATCTTGAAAAAGAACTTCAAGAGCAATTACAAATACAATGTATTTGAATTTCTGAAGCTAAATGCATCAGGCTGGAAGACATCGGAGTTGAAATCATTAGGGGATGAACAGTTCCGTTCGCTTAAGAAGTACGGATTCAATATGATTCAGCACTCATCGAAAACATAAAGTTGGTACTCCCAAGCCCTGGCCGTACACACTCGACTACAGCTACAAAGGGGATTGTCGAGTCCCATTATGTCCAACAGCAAAGTTTCCTGGACTTTGCGAAATTCCATCGATCGCCTTCAATGACTACCGTAAATTGTTCCCATGTACCTACATAGATGGGTGTATGTTTAATCCACCTACATCCAAGGATACGGAAGACTTTCTTTTGGGACAACCTACAGCGCAACTGAAAGTCTAAACGGGCTCCGTTTGAAGGCCATCTTCGTCAGGTTTGGTTCAGCCATCCGGAATACATCGAAAACCTAAAGGGCCTTACCAAAGTAATTGAAAAACTGGTAGAATTGAAGGACGTGTATTTGGTAAGCGCAGAAGACGTGATAACCTGGATGGAAACCCCGACAGCACTGAAAGATATATCAAAAACTGTTCCAAGGGATTGTGAATGAAACGAGATGAGATGAACATTGGATGGCATTCAACTAAGCCGATGTTGAGCATCGGGATGTCTTTGGGAGCGACTCGGAGTGGTTGTGGTTCTTAATTTATTATACATTGTTGTACACGTACATGAGATGTAATGATTGACTTTATGAAACTTGAATGGATATGTCGAAGGCGCACGGTGTGTTTGTATCAGTATCATTATGATCGTATTTTTAACATGTAAAAGAATAATAATTATATTACCATCTGAATCACTAGTTTTATGCAGTTCAACTGATGAGTGAATTGAGTTGTGTTTAACGTTTATGTTTTTAGTTAAATAACGTATGACTTCCAAATGGCAATTACCAGACACGAAAAGACTCTCAGGAGGGTATGAATTGCTTGCCCAGGTTGACACTGAACATATACCTCAAAATAAATGTTAAATATTCCAGGTAACTGTTTATTGCCCGTTGAATTTGACTTTCGCTGCATGGTGTCATATAAACTTAATCTATTAAATTATGCTGTTTTTCATCTTTTATATTCACCCGACAAAACTACACAAACAACGTGTTACCACTCAATTCTTAGAATGAATTATAAGGATATTATATAATAATTATGTTTGATAGTTGCATTTTACATCGTATTATAAGCAGCTGACCTTTTCAACCAGTCGGACATAATGTCTAATTAATGTTCAGGAAATTAGTTTATTGTTCAAAGTGCATAACTAACGTTATCGAAATTTATGTAGCATCTTTTATATCTCCCTGTGCCTCAAACATGACATTGTTTGTCATAAATGTTGAACACGTTTATTCGATTTGAATGATCAATTATTAAACTCTTTAACAAATTTGAGCATGTCTTAATAGCAGTGAACAAAATGTCCAAAAATGTAGACGCAGCCTTGACAACGACACACTAGCAGATGCGAAATCTTAAGTTAAGCTTAGCTTACAGCACCTGGATTAAGTTCATACCATCAATACGATTTCGTTTATTTAAGGCAAGTTATCATTAGCCCAATACTTAGACATAAAAGGAAAGTACTCGACAAATGCAAATATACATGAATAAAACTGGAGTCGCCTCATTGGAAAGGTCCACGAAATGCACAGGTAAGGGTTTTGAAACCATTTTTAGGGAGCTAAGGCTTCGCATTGGCCCAGGTTTATTCATAAAAAAATTCATATAAATAAAAAATATGCATACATGCGCCATATTCAAATTATACTGCATTAATAGACAATACGTCTCAAATTAATTACAATTTAACTACTTAATGATCGGTGGTAAACCACAGAATCAGATTGTCTGAGGTACGATGAAACAAAAGAGAAAAACTCATCAGGTATTTACTTCAAAAGCTTTAAAGACATAGTATGGTATAGCTTAATTCTCAGATAAATATATAATTACGGATCACATTCGATACTCTTTCTTTAAAAAAACACACACTGTTATTAGACGTGTATGCGAAATTATCTTACTATCCGAGCTATAAATAAAACAGTAACTATATAGTCTTTTTTTAACAAAAGAAGATATCTTATATAGATATAAGAAGTTATTCAACAGCCCATCTTCAAAGATGCATTGATTTTGTACTCCAGACATTTTGCCTTCAATATATTCTTTGTAGACAAACATGAAATGACAGAAGGAAATGCACTTCAGCATTTTGTTATGTATTTCGACATTTACAATACTCCACTTTATTGCCAGTGTTGATGCACGGCGTTCTATAATATATTTGAATAATGTAGTGTAATTTAAGGTCGGTGATATGCGTTTGTAAATCAATTATATGAGAGTCTATTAATATTCAGACAAAATCGTGGTTCACGATCAATGATTATTTGTATACATGCGATACAAAAATAATTTACTAAGTTGATGATTTATGTGACTTTCTTAAGTTCTTTAGTATTACGAATCTTAGTTTGAAATGCCTTCTATGATCATTAGAGTTGTATACGCATATGTTGATACGAACATATTTTCTTATCACCATGCAACTATATATATAATATATATATATATTATTTTCTTAATACATGAAACATTTACTGCACTCAATGTACAATCCGTTCCAGGTTATACAAATACATATACTGCGATATATTTTGTTTAAATATGAATACAACTGTAAAATACATTTAAATGAATAGGACATTATATGCTTTATATCATCGAAAATGCATCTAAATGCAAACTATACATATTACAAAGTTTATTTAATGTCTTCATATGCAAAATAATGTACACGAGTTGAAGATTAACAGCATGCGAAAACAAACAAACACACAAACATGAATTCATGGTAAAATTTGTCATTCTTCTTCCTCTTCTTACTATTATTGTTACTATTATTTTGATTAGATTTGAGACAGAATAACATAAAAAATACTACTCATTGTGTCGTGTTGATGCTGCAACTGTTTTGTGTTAAAACTAAATATACACATTGAATATGTGTTTCCTTTTTCGCCACTTTTAATGTTATAAAGTGTAATAAACTAGTTTTTTAGACACAAGTTATTATGACTAAGGGAGATTGATTGCGATTATATGTTCAAAGTTTGTTAACAGATTAGAGCATGTCTGCGTCAGTATTCTGACGATCTAAGTCTGTAGCCCCACATTTCAATCATATTCAAATAACTAGGGGACATCAACCAATCACTTCAGTAATATAGCTAGGAGTGCTTACACGCATTAACCGATTATTGAGTGTCACTTCGCTGAAAAACATTCTTCTATGCTCAAAATTAACCAAAATTTACCTATTTATGTTTCGGATGGTGGCATATCGAGGTCAATACAAATTTAACAATCAGTTATAAATGTCTTTTAAATTGTGTCAGTTAAATAAATATTTCGAAACAATTAAGAATTACACAATGTAAGTTAAATATTTTAATGACAACAAATTAACCTTATTGATGTTAAATGCACGAGGAGAGTAGTTTTGGTCTCCAAAAGATCAATCTATGGTATAACCGCGAAACCTAATCGTTGTTTCATTATGAAGGCAACCAGTTTTTCAATTTCAAAATCTGCACCATTCCGGAATACTGTAACTTTTAATAGGGTACAAAGAAAATTGAGCAGATAAATCATATAAGTCAATGAGAGGATTGAACTGTTCACGGGTTACATTTTAGGGGTCAATACCAATTAGACACAGAAAAAACATGACAAACAAAATCACCAAAAGAATTAATATCAGCCCACCGTCCAGCAAATGTCATTGCAAATAATACTGTTGGAGGTTTAAACATATTTTAAGTATATGGTCAAATTTTACATAATGTACTTGATGTAATGTCGCATTGATGCTAAGTTCCAAATATGATTCATCATCATGGCAACACAAGGAAACTCGATGAACTATTTTGTAGCACTTAAATGCGTGTAAAGTAATAAAACAAACTGATACTGTTGAACGCATCTCGATTACTAATATTTTCAGCGCAAGTATAAATGTCACATTTAATGTCACATTAAAACCCAAACCTTTTAGTAATTAAAATGGAGTCTTTATGTAACTCTTTATTAGCATCTAAAATGCCGGTGTGATATTGATATTACATCAATACAGACATGAATGACGTTGCATATTGACGTTTTAGTGTTGATTCTGAAATACGTATTCTTTCAATTAGAAACACATCGAACTGCAGTTTGTTGTTTTACAAATTTAAATTACGTTCAGTTTTTAATACGTGGTTCAAGATCAATCAATGTCAAATACATAAACAATTGAACGATCGGGTTTTCATGCCGGAATTAATGTCATTTTAGACCGTCGATCAATTTCGCAGTGCAAACGTGGTATTTATGAAAGTAAATTATTAAAGCCGTAACGTAAGCTAACATCATAATCTGATTATTATATACATAGAGAACATACTTTTTTTTTCCAAAGTAGTTGTGTTTTCCAACTTATGCTAATTAACCTTTGAATTGAAATACATTTTTGAAACAATCCATGTTATGCATTGAAGTTTTAATGCGGTTTGATGGAAATCGAAACATACGAATTTGCAAAGATTTATTGTCAAAACATTTATGTGAAAACATAATTTTACAATAATTTGAAGTATCGCAAAAACATCGCTAAAAGGACAGACGATATTAAATGTTCAATAACATTGACCGCTCTTTCTTCGTACTCGTCGTTCTGTTTGGTGAATATTTCGAAACAAAAATTGTTAATACAATTTTAAGTGTTTTTATGCATGCATCAATAGTAATTATACTCGCTATTCTCTCAAAAGTTTTGACAAGCTTGCAAAGAAAACACTGAATTAAATTATTAATAAGGATTACGAACACATTGGTTACAGCTAAGCTCAGCCTGTACATGCATATACAACTGAATCCATCATTCGTAATAATTAATAAGTTTCGTTTCACAGAATTCAGTGTTGCATTCAGCTAAACGTTGCAAATGAGATTTAATTTCAAAGCGATGATATATACACGATAAAACTATGCCTTATGTCGTAAAATAATTATCATTTGTATTTGTTTTTTATGTTAATTGTTAATTTTTATTTCAGTCTAATTCTGTATCATGCTTTTCTTTGGAGTAAATTATGTGCATGTTATTATTTCATTTATAAACTGCTTGCAAAATGAAAAAATGACGGCGTTATCAGTTTGATCTATGATTTATTATCATGTTCATTTTATTGACAAAATAGTTAACACTTTCATCGCATGGCGACAACGCTATGGATCAAACCGGGTTTTCTGTTTGTAAAAAAAAAACACAAAAAAAACGATCAAATACATCAGCCTTTGTGGTAATGAAACCCAAAAAGCTTTAAATTGAAGGACGTATTTATTGACAGTGAAATACCAACAGCGTCGTTAGGCAGAACATCATAATAACGCAAGAGATGATGAAAGTTTAATTACGGTTCTAAAAGCACGTGTATTTCAAAGGGTATTACATATTGAATAACCGTATTATGAATTAAATAAAATAATAATAATAATAACATAATTGATTCATATGATAAACACAATTCAATTATTTGCTAAAATGCAATACATGGAACAATACGTATATTATAAAATGTTATATATGGCAGTGTGATTAATAACCAATTAATTGTGCACACACTTGCTCAAGCGCACGAAATCAAAAATAAGATTGAATGTAGTTTACAATGGCTATATATTTACGTGTTTTTGTCTATACTAAACAAATTTTCGTCAGAAATAGCAACAACCAATTGAGTGACTGGGAAACTGTTTAGTGTCAACATGTTCCGGCTGTTAACCTATAATTAAGAAATATGTATATTCATGTGTTCGTATTAAACACAATCTATGAAGTTAATGTTTTTTATTAGCTGCTATACATAACAATAGAAAGTAAACCAGTATTGGTAATGCAATGGGACTTCACAAGTAGTTACGCGACACGTTTGTATATTCATGTGTTCGTAATAAAATCAACGTGTTTAAAATTGAATTAGTTAGTACGGTTATTGGTTAATTTTTGTATCCTCTAAAAACTACAATACGAAGTAAAGGCGTCTGACTATGTATAATGTTATAGGACTGAATAAGTAATACTGTTTTGCTAATGGAGGTGGGATGCCTGAAGGGTATACATATATTACTAAAAGATATCGGAGTATTGTCGTAAGCAGTTCGTAATTAATATTCATTAAGGACCACGTGGGCTTAAATTAATCGAAAACCTGAAGGGCCTTACGAAATTCATTGAAAAACTGGTAGAATTGAAGGACGTGTATTTGGTTAGCGAAGAAGACGTGATAACCTGGATGGAAAATCCGACAGCACTGAAAGATATATCAAGAACTGTTCGATGGGATTGTGAATGAAACGAGTTGAGATGAAATTGAATTGCATTTAACTAAGCCGATGTTGAGCATCGGGCTGGCTTTAGGAGCGACTCTGAGTGGTTGTGGTTCTTAATTTATTATGCATTGTTGTACACGTACATGAGATGTAATGATTGACTTTATGAAACTTGAATGGATATGTCGAAATTGCACGGTGTGAATAATAACTGTATAACCATCTAAAACACTACTGTTATGCAGTTCAACTGATGATTGAATTGAGTTGTGTTTAACGTTTATGTTTTTGGATAAATGACGTATGACTTCCAAATGGCAATTACAAGACAAACGACTCGCAGGAGGATATGAATTGGTTTCACGGGTTGACACTGAACATATACCTCAAAATAAATGTTAAATATTTCAGGTAACTGTTTATTGCCCGTTGAGTTTGACTTTCGCTGCCTGGTGTCATATAAATTAATTCGATTGAATTATGCTGTTGTTTTATTATTTGTTTCATTCATCCGAACTTACTACACTAACAACATTTTACCACTTAATTCTTTGAATGAATTATAGGGATATTATGGAATTATTATGTTTGACATTTATAGAGTGGCATTTTACATTGCATTATATGCAGTTAACCTATTCAAACAGGCGGACATAATTTCTAATGAATGTTAATCTAATTATTGAATTGTTCAAAACTTACGTCATCGAAATATATGACGGATCTTTTATATCTCATTGTGACTCAAACATGACATTTCTTTGACCAAAATGTTGAACACGTATATTTTATTTGAATAATCAATGATCCGACTCTTTAAAACTTGTAAGCATGTCTAAAAAAGCAGTTCACGAAATGTCCAAAAATGTAAACGCTACCTTGACAACGACAATCTAGTATATGCGAACTCTTAAGTTAAACTGAGCTTACAGCACCAGGAGTTTATTCATACCATCAATACGATTTCGTTTTTTTAAGGCAAGTCATCATCAGCCTAATACTTAATAAAAGGAAAGCACTCTGCAAATGCAAATATTAATGAATAAAACTGGTGTAACCTCATTGGAACGGTCCATGAAATGCACAGGTTAGGGTTTTGAAACATTATTTTAAGGGAGCAAAAGCTTCGCGTTGGCCAAGATGTATTGACATTTTAAGTACATGTAAATAAAAATAAGCCTACATGCGCCATATTCAAATTATACTGCATAAATAGACAAATCGTTTCAAATTAATTACAATTTGACTACTTTGTGATCGGTGGTAAACCACAGAATAAGATTGTCTGAGGAACGATGAAACAAAAGAGAAAAAATCATCAGGTATTTATTTCAAAAGCTTTAAAGACTTAGTATGTTATAGCTAAATTCTCAGATAAAAACAAACAGTTACAATGTGGTAAAATAGAAGATCATGTTGCAAAAAACTTTAGTCAAATACTATGAACATTAATATATTATATACCTTTTTTTAAATCTGGATTAAGTACTAGTGTTTGTTTGGTTACAAATACAGAAGACAAGAGCAGAAAGTCGTATCTCACAATGTGCAATCCGCTCCCCTCTTTTAACGGTTAGAGCAACATTTCAACGACGTCATTAATATACATATTATAATGACGACATGCACATATTTCCGTTATACGATTATGCTATTTTTATGTTCCCAATTGGCTGATTGTTGTGGTGTTTCGGTGGTTTGTATCGCATTCGCGTATTGTGTGAAATTGAATTCCAGTCCTTCTGCGGGCTCACAAAATACAACGTCAAACAATCAACTCGCGCAATACAACCCATCGGAACACCGCAGTCATGAAATATTCCCTGCTGATTTCATGGTGCATTAGCTGAATTGGTATTATTGTGGGTGATGTGCGTCATCTGTTGTGACAAAGGCGAATACTCTGAAATAGAAATAGCTGTTGAATACATTATTTCATAGGAACAATAATAAATCTACCGTATACAAAGGTACTAAAAACAAAACAAGAACAAAACAACCAACAACACAATACATTCATAATGCTTTGCGAAATGTTATCGACATGAAATATATATACCATGTTCTTATTACATTAACAATTACTGGACTTAATGTACAATCCGTTCCAGGTTATATTTATACTGTGATATATTTGTTTAAAAATTAATGTAACTGTTAGATACATTTGAATGAATAGGATATATACATGTAAATCCAAACTACACATACAATTAAAAATGACACTTAGTTACATTCGAAAGTGTTAATATTGACATGGTGTGATACAGTTTGTTTTGAATTGTACGTGACAATTAAAAAGTGCATTTAATGTCTTCTTATCCATCCTTATTTACAAGAGTTGAAGATTAGCAGCATGGGAAAACAAACACACACACACAAACATGATTGCATTGCACAAATGTGTCATTCTTCTTCTTGTTTTGACTAGCATTGCAACGATTATTTTGTTTAGATGTGAGGCAAAATAAAAGTAAAACATACTATTCATTGTGTTGTGTTGATGCTGCAACTGTTTTGTGTCAAAGCTTAAAATCAAGATT
>VMBQ01000530.1:287026-303937 GCA_007657795.1 Dreissena rostriformis | reverse complement strand
GCAAATGTATGATTATAAAAATGATTTACTTTACACATTATGCGTTTTTAAAACGCTACATTAGCCGAAGCCCTTTGAGCTAATAATAGACTTGAAAGCGTGTAAATTATAATGATTATATCCAAAATCACTTAATGATATTGGGATGGTCAGTCGAATTTAAAAAACCTTAAAACGTTAACGACGGCCGAGTGATATATATTTAGTTTGTATTTTAAAGCATTTTTGTATATTTTTTATTTATCGGTTGGCCGCTCACTTTCGAATCGTCGGAGATTTTTTTTCTTTATAGGGCAAAGGTTTTCGAATAATATCGTGTTGGCATCAAGTGCCAGGAAAGGCACTGAGCAATGTGCAGTAATCGTATAGGTATGGTGCAAAGTCTGTGCATAAATCGGACGGCCACCTGAACAGACATTGGAAGGCCATCATTTTAGGGGCGGCGGCATAAACTGGATTCGTCTTTCAGTGAATTTCCTGTGCAATTATGTACAATCCTGCATCCGCGACAACCATCGAAGTAACAAACGCCTTACAGGAGCGCCATCGAGACATTGTTCGGGTGCCGGCCGGTCTAAACTCCGCTTGTTTCCAAAGTCATTCAGCACACAAGGTTTATTGTTAACTTAAGTTTGACTGAGCAAAACGTAATATTCCAAAGCTTTTGTCCTAATAAAGGTCCGATGCTTCTACAGAAGAAGATTAGATGACCACATATCTGAGTATATGACCGAATAGGCACAAAACAACGAAACGCTAGAAAATTTCCGCCTTTTAATTTTATCGACTAATAAACAACACATAACTGACATTGTTAAAAGTCAGTAAAAAGGTCTCAACTTTTTTCGTCAATCATACAAATCATGACGTTATAAAAAGTCAAATTCATGTGAATATTCGTAGCTCAATGAATAAAATGTTCAGAAAGTGTGTGAAGGTAGCCTATTTAGCCTATTTAGCACCCTTTTCAGCCTATTTAGCATATAAAGATATGTTTTGTCCCCCTGACACCGACCGTAATAAAACAAACCTGGCCGACGGGAGATCTGCTTGCAATAAGTCGCTTCCGGGGGATAACTCTTGTTTTTCCGAAAAGGGCCCTTAAATATGCATACCCACTCACCGTCGATAAAGCGAATAAAATGCTTAATATGCTGTCTGAACGTCCCCCTGACGCCGACCCAAAATAAAACCCCGGATCGAAACTAGGTCAGCCCGACAGGCAGCCGACGATATATCAGCGTACACTAGGTCGCTTCTCTCCGTAGTAATAGCACATAATACGCTAAATAGGCTGTATGTACGTTCACTTTGACACCGACCCTCATTAAAACCCCGGGCCGAAACTAGGTCAGCCTGACAGGCAGCCGACGGGATGTCAGCGTCTAATAGGTCGCTTCCGGGGGATAACTATTGTTTGTCTGAAAGGCCCCCTTAAACGTGCATACCCGCTCATTGTGGGAAGAACGCATAATACGCAAAATAGGCTGTATGTTATGCCGTCCCTAATTAAAACCACGGACCGAAACTAGGTCTGCCCGACAGGCAGCCGACGGGAGGTCAGCGTGCACTATGTCGCTTCCGGGGGATAACTCATGTTTGTCCGAAAGTGGCCCTAAAAGATGCATACCAGCTCGCTGTGGGGAGAACGCAAAATATGCTAAATAGGCTGAATATGCCGCTAAATCGGCACAATAGGATGTATGTTTCAACCTATGTACTAAACCTGCTTAACAGGCTAAATAGGCTAACTTCACACACGTGGACAATAACATGAACTTTTCCTTTATTACATACTACTGTCTAGGGTTTCATGGGTATTTAAGCAGTCACTTTTTGTATTCAAAAATTAAGTCAGTACACGCTAGACAACCGCGCAGATAGGTTTCACACGTTCTTGTTGACGCGGGTGATGCCCGTTTAGGGTCTCGCATGTATCGTGATGATTATTATATTTGTTGAANGCAAAGCAATATACCCCCTCTTCTTCGAAGGGGGGGGGGCATAAAAACAGAATACAATTTTAAAAAGGAAAACAAAGTAACCCGCAACTGGACTCGAACCACTGTTCCCTGGAGAACAGGATTAAAAAGTCTCCCGCCTAGACCACTCGACCATCCGTGCTCATGCTATTACTTATATAAGCAATCCTCGTAGTTTCAACGTTGCAACGCTTTATAGTTTTCAGGTTTTCAAATCGTCAAAAGATGCACATAATGGATATTTAAGAGCATGGTAAATGTTCAGTATTACTATTTCCTCACAAATATCATAACTTAAACGAAAATTTGCGAATCTGAAACAACTTTTTTCAATTATGTCAATTTACCAAAACGTGAAAAGGCCCCTTTAAATAATACTTTAATTATTTAACAGTCTGCACTATGCCAATGTAACCCTTTTTATTCTAAATTTGACATGGTATGCTTGCTACGAACTTTCAAAACATGGTAAACATTTGGGTGAAATTCGACCAAATTGAATGCTGACTGATGAATTTACATTCAGAAAAAGCTGTTTAATGCCGGAATTTAAAATTTGACCACTACATGTGACATGCCCTGTGAGCCTTAAAGGGACTGTCCACTAGATTTTGGCATGTATTGAAGCTTGTCATTAAATGCTGTAAATGCTTTATATTGATAAATTTAAACATTTGAACTAAAAATCTCCAGTAAAAAACAAGAAAACAATTTAAAAAAAAGGAAAAAAGTAACCCTCAACAGGGCTCGAACCACTGACCCCCGGATTCCTGGAGTCCTAGAGTAAAAAGCTACCTGTTTAGACCACTCGATCACGGACGCTCATGTTTAATGCGGATGTATTTTTAGCTATATAAGCAATCCTCGTAGGTTCCCAAAATATCGTTTCGCGTCGCGCGACGCTTTATCTAGTGGACAGTCCCTTTAAATGCTACATTCCCTCTCCAGTCAACATTTGTGGCAATACATTTTAAGTGAGTGAGACCTTGAACGTTGAGATTTGGAGATTGGTTTAAATATAACACGCTTTTTCTAAATGGCGAACATTTGTGATAAGGCAATACTGAAGTTAAACATTCATGTGTAATACGCTAAATTATGTTTCCTACTGATACATATTTGAAGTCATTTATTTTACAATTAACAGGGACAATAAAGTGTGTACAAGATCAGACAAACTAACGCAGACACATAAACTCAACTATTGTGACAACTATATCGAGATTTCCGCAAACCAGCTGAACAAAAACGTTTCTAACTCTACAAATCTATGTAACACTATACGCATTTGATTATTGAACATATTGAAATGCAGCGTCATCAGCAGAAAAGAAACCTTATAATAGCAGGCAGTCCTTATTTATGGCAAGAAACCCATTTCCAAACAGTATGACACACATGAAGATGCCATTAATCGGTATTAAGAAAATAAACCATATAGGACAACCTGGCTGCAAGACAGATAGAGTGACAAACAGAGTTTCACACAGAAAGACAGAGTGACGTACATACATACAGACATATAGAGACAGTTTTATATGGAGATAATGCACGTTTATCTCTACCGACGCTAACATTGAGGTGAGTAGTATAGCTTGAACTATAGGTTGAATATTTTAGCTTAAACTGTTAAATTTATAAATATTCTGAGATTAAATAAATGTAAATGTTTAATGATACTGTTAAGTGCAGTAAAAGTATGAACATAATAAAATCAACTGAAACACTGCTTAACATCGGCTCAAAATAATTGTGCATGCCAATGTAGTTTCATTAGTCTCTTTATTGTAGCTCGATTACATCGAAAGCCTAAGTGCATCATATCCGTTACGCCACGGCGACCTTAATACAATCTAATAAGAATTGCGGAATTTATTGTTCATATAGAAGAGGGCGTTTTTAAGGCGTGCTGTATACGCCAGGTTTACACCTTCACCTTAGCCTGACCTTTGTAAGCGACCAATCAATTCGAAAATAAATTTTCCCGCCGGTGGGCATGAAACTTTTCTCAGAAGAAAACGTGCAATCTACAAACAGATTTCACATTAACATTAATATGTGATTCCATCGACTTTCATTTTTTGGGNGCTTATCAAAGGAACTCAACGACAATCGCACATCACAATTATCTCTTTAAGCATACCTGTCTTACGTCAATTTATAAAAAAGTTATCACTTATCTTTGTATTTACAGCAGTGGCAGGGATGGCATTTCAACGATCCATACTTCAGACTTTTAACTGTGACATCCAGCACTTGGTCATGGTGTATCCGATCACGTCGAGAGTTACTGTCTGTATCCAAATAAACGGACAGCTGTTCGAAAACAAAAATATGTTAGAGATGACACCCTCTACGTATATTGGATACAGACAAAAGAAAAGTCGCTATTTTTTCAAAATGTATTTCTAGTAGTCTAAGTGTTTCAAATGACACAGTGATATTCTTTAGTATAATACATGTTGTTTTTTTTTCAATACTTCGAGCGGTATTTTAGTCTCCTAAAATTGTTTTGTTTTAATTAGTTTTAAATCATAAAAATGTGTTATTTTCAATTTCCAAAAACAAAATCTTCAACAATAATGACCTGTTCAAGCACTGTCACAACAATTAAGCATACGTGATAAAACTTCATATTTACTTATCAAGTAAACAACACATCCATCCAAGTCAAAAGCGCAACAACTGATGGTCGGTTCAATCAAGTTTCACACCTTACCATACCATCTGATTACATCTCAGAAAGGTGTAACACGCCGCTAGCTCAAGTCAGAAGATTAAGTAGTGGTACATAAATGGGGGAACTATACAGTGCATAAAACAGAAATGATCAGCTTATTCACCCAATTGAAGAAATGTTTAAAACTGCAAATGTATGATTATAAAAATGATTTACTTTACACATTATGCGTTTTTAAAACGCTACATTAGCCGAAGCCCTATGAGTTAATAAAAGACTTGAAAGCGTGTAAATTATAATGATTATATCCAAAATCACTAAATGATATTGGGATGGTCAGTCGAATTTAATAAAACCTTAAAACGTTAACGACGACCGAGTGATATATATTTAGTTTGTATTTTAAAGCATATTTGTATATTTTTTATTTATCGGTTGGCCGCTCACTGTCGAATCGTCGGAGATTTTTTTTTTCTTTATTGGGCGAAGGTTTTCGAATAATATCGTGTTGGCATCAAGTGCCAGGAAAGGCACTAAGCAATGCGCAGTAATCGCATAGGTATGGTGCAAAGTCTGTGAATAAATCGGACGGCCACCTGAACAGACATTGGAATGCCATCATTTTAGGGGCGGCGGCATAAACTGGATTCGTCTTTCAGTGAATTTCCTGTGCAATAATGTACAATCCTGCATGCGCGACAACCATCGAAGTAACAAACTTTAACAAACGCCTTACAGGAGCGCCATCGAGACATTGTTCGGTTGCCGGTCGGTCTAAACTCCGCTTGTTTCCAAAGTCATTCAGCACACATGGTTTATTGTAAACTTAAGTTTGACTGAGCAAAAGGTAATATTCCAAAGCTTCTGTCCTAATAAAGGTCCGATGCTTCTACAGAAGAAGATTAGATGACCACATATCGCTCAACTGAGTATATGACCGAATAGGCACAAAACAACGAAACGCTAAAAAAAATCCGCCTTTTAATTTTATCGACTTATAAACAACACATAACTGACATATGTTAAAAGTCAGTAAAAAAGTCTCAACTTTTTTCGTCAATCATACAAATCATGACGTTATAAAAAGTCAAATTCATGTTCCGTTCGTAGCTCAATGAATAAAACGTTCAGAAAGTGTGTGAAGGTAGCCTATTTAGCCTATTTAGCACCCTTTTCATCATATTCAGCATATTTAGATATGTTTTGTCCCCATGACACCGACCGTAATAAAACAAACCTGGCCGACGGGAGATCTGCTTGCAATAAGTCGCTTCCGGGGGATAACTCTTGTTTATCCGAAAAGGGCCCTTAAATATGCATACCCACTCACCGTCGATAAAGCGAATAAAATGCTTAATATGCTGTCTGTTCGTCCCCCTGATGCCGACCCAAAATAAAACCCCGGACCGAAACTAGGTCAGCCCGACAGGTAGCCGACGATATATCAGCGTACACTAGGTCGCTTCTCTCCGTAGTAATAGCACATAATACGCTAAATAGGCTGTATGTACGTTCACTTTGACACCGACCCTAATTAAAATCCCGGGCCGAAAATAGGTCAGCCCGACAGGCAGCCGACGGGAGGTCAGCGTCTACTAGGTCGCTTCCGGGGGATAACTATTGTTTGTCTGAAAGGCCCCCTTAAACGTGCATACCCGCTCATTGTGGGAAAAACGCATAATACGCTAAATAGGATGTATGTTATGCCGACCCTAATTAAAACCCCGGGCCGAAACTAGGTCTGCCCGACAGGCAGCCGACGGGAGGTCAGCGTGCACTAGGTCGCTTCCGGGGGATAACTCATGTTTGTCCGAAAGTGGCCCTTAAAGATGCATACCAGCTCGCTGTGGGGAGAACGCATAATATGCTAAATAGGCTAAATATGCCGCTAAATCGGCTAAATAGGATGTATGTTTCAACCTATGTACTAAACCTGCTTAATAGGCTAAATAGGCTAACTTCACACACGTGGTTAATTACATGAACTTTTCCCGTTCTTACATACTACTGCCTAGGGTTTCATGGGTATTTAAGCAGTCACTTTTTGTATTCAAAAAAAATAAGTCAGTACACGCTAGACAAAGGCGCAGATAGGTTTCACACGTTCTTGTTGTCGCGGGCGAGGCCCGTTTAGGGTCTCGCATGTATCGTGATGATTATTATATTTGTTGAACTTGGAGAGCGTTTATATTGAAGATTAAACAGCAAAAATAAATCTCAATGAAAACTATGTGGACTTGCGTACGTTATTGTCGCATCGAAAACGCTGCACTCAATCGAGCAAGGAAATACTATGAATAACCTTAAGTGTTATGGAATTTGTGAAAACTTTTATTAAAGGGACTTGTTCACAGATTTTCGCATGTTTTGAAGTTTGTTATTAAATTCTTTAAATTGATGAATGTAAATATTGGATCTAAATAGCTGAGGTATAAAACAAAAAGAAAAATTAAATAAAGAAAAAAAAGTAATCCGCACCGGGACTCGAACCACTGACCCTTTGAGTAAAAGTCTAGCAATCCTCGTAATGTCACAAAATATAACGACAACAACAGAACTCCCCAAATTATTCAATCGTTTCGCGTTTGTAACGCTTTATAATTTTCAGGTTTTGAAATCGTCAAAACATGCATATAATGGACATTTAAGAGCATGGTAAATGTTCAGTATAACTATTTTCTCGCAAATATCATAACAACAACGAAAATTTGCAGATTGTTTCAATTTTGTCAATTTACCAAAACGTGAACAGGTCCCTTTAAGTGTTATAGAATTTGTGAAAACTTTTATTAACAGTTTATACTTTTGATATTTTCAAGGAGCATATGCACAAACATTTATAGTTAATGAACCAATTTAGATAATGGTTTGAACTTAATTTGCTTAAGCATGGTTACTTAGTAAAACCATTTGCCCTCTGTCAGAGATAGCATATAAAGGGAATGTGTGCGTGTTTAATTGGTAACATAACTGTTAGAAACGTTCAGTTTGTTCATCTGTGGACAGGCCCATTTAATTGCTTGAAACTATCAAAAAGATTTCATTACAAACACGACCTACAGATCACATGCTACTTATAATTCAATTTAAATATATGTGCCGCGATTAAGAAAAGGGGTTTAATGCATGTGCGTAAAGTGTCGTCCCAGATTAGCTTGTGTAGTCCGAACAGGCTAATCAGGGACAACACTTTCGGCTTTTATTGTATTTTTCAATTAAAGGAAGTCTCTTCTTAACCCTTAACTAATTCATAAATGACGTTATATAGAGAAGTATCTACACCATATAAAAAAGTATGCACACCATATAAAGAAGTATCCACACCATTTTAAGAAGTATCCAGACCATATTAAGAAGTATCCACACCATATAAATTAGTATCTACACCATATAAAGAAGTATGCACACCATATAAAGAAGTATCCACACCATATTAAGAAGTATCTACACCATATTAAGAAGTATCTACACCATATTAAGAAGTATGCACACCATAAAAAGAAGTATCCACACCATATAAAGAAGTATCCAGACCATATTAAGAAGTATCCACACCATATAAAGAAGTATCTACACCATATAAAGAAGTATCCACACCATATTAGGAAGTATCCAGACCATATAAAGAAGTATCCACATCATATTAGGAAGTATCCAGACCATATTAAGAAGTATCCACACCATATAAAGAAGCATCCAGACCATATTAGGAAGTATACACACCATATAAAAAGTATACACACCATATATAAAAGTATCCACACCATATAAAGAAGTTACCGCGTCATATTAAGAAATATCAATAGAATATACATGTATATCCATTTCAGTATACATGTACTGACTTAATATATTGACCAAGAGGCTAGGTAAATTTGAGCCTCTCTCTGTGAAAAAGGGGTTAAAGGCATGTGCGTAAAGTTTCGTCCCAGATAAGCATAAGCAGTACGCACAGGCTTATCAGGGACGAAACTTGCCGCTTTTATGATATTTTTTGTTTAAAGAAAGTCTCTTCTTAGCAAAAAACGAGTTTCGGCGGCAAGTGTCGTCCCTGATAAGCCTGTGCGGACTGCGTTTCCAATTTATTGTCCAATTCGTCGAAGGTACCAAACCAAGGGGTCATATTTTTAATTGTATGCACAAACACGTAAAACGTTTATTGTTGACTGTTGACAGAGTAATCAATAATATATACATGTATGTATATACTATTGTCTAGGACACAAGAATTAAAAAAACAAAGTTTCATTTATTTATTATCATAACAATCATTGAGATTATGCAACATGTAAAACACAACATTCATAAATACAAACAGATACAATACGGATTAATTTGAACTTATATTTAAAGTTGTTATACCTGACTTGAATTTATTTAAAGGGACTGTAAACCACGAATGACGAAAAAAGAAAAGGTTCTAAAATACCGTATTATTTACAATTATTAGTTTATAATTGTAAAAAAATACGGTATTTTAGAACTTTTCTTTTTTTGTCATTCGTGGCTTACAGTCCCTTTAAGGCAGAAACTTATATCGTATTCATATTTTTGTTCTTAATTGTAAGGGCTTTAAGTTGCGAGCTGTCACGCGTTTATTTATTAAGTCAATATATATTTGATCATGCTAGACTTTCGCTTTAAGTATTGATATATATGAACCTCAGTCTGTGCAAAAGGGGGTTTAATGCATGTGCGTAAAGTATCGTCTCATATTAGCCTGTGCAGTCCGAAAGGCTAATCAGGGATGAAACTTTCCGCCTTAACTGTTTTTTGCTAAGGGACTTTCTTTAAACGAAAAAGATCATAAAAGCGGAAAGTGTCGTCCCTGATTAGCCTGTACGGACTGCATTTATTTGAGTTTTATCGCGTCACGAGTGATAAAAAATAATGACATTTTTTGGAATATGCATGTACAAATTCTACCAAACACTTTTAACGCATCACATAAGTGGCGAATATCCCCTGCCGCCGAATGTTCAAATGTATATTGCAAGTTGTGATAATCGGGTTATTTAAGGAAATTCTAATTTGAAAAGGGGGCGATTTTTACAGTATGATACAAATCGCCCATGCACAACTTCTTATAGTAAGAAACAATCAAATAGTGTAAGAATGTTTTACATTTAACAGAAGTACTACGTCAGACAAGTTTATGTTTAAGGACAGACGGACAGACACACGTCAATTGTAACAGTAGTCAATGCATGCATGAAAAGTATGTCTATTCATTTTGCTATATAATGATTGTTTTTATCTGCTCCATAATAACATGTTCATACAATTAAAAAAACGTCCACAGTATGCCCTTGTGCCAATTAAATATTTAAATATACAGAGAGATTCCTATGATACTGGACATGTCAAGCCTGCATGGATCGGAACAAGTGGCAAAGGAAAGTGGATATACTGAACAATGGGAAAAAGCAATACTACAAACGAACACGAAGGACAAAGCAATATTTCAACTAGGAATTAATTAAAAAAGTTATAAAACGGACCATTCGAAGATGTCCTTATGACCTGCATGTATAACGGGCCCTTTAGGGACGTGCCATAATTGTTAACGTGCAGAGAAACAGAGTGTCCAGAAGGTCCACGTGCGTGTCCGAGGGGTTCTTTACGTACTGTGAATATCCGGGAATGCCGGACATTCTGACATTCTGACAGACTGACAGACTGACAGACGGACGGACAGTACGACTGCTATATACCATCCTAAAAGGGGCATAAAAAACAACAACACATAACTGAAAGAAACTTATTTTTCTCTAAATAATTGCTTATGAATAATGAAACATATTTATCAGAATATGTTTATAATCAAATAATACAACATCACAATAATCACTTAACATAATATATTTATAAACGTATTAATTATAACATTTGTTAAGTGACAAACAATACCTGACATGAAGCCACACAGACGAACTTATCAGCATCAACATAGAAAATTGTCATACATGCTTGTTTTAAATGTAACAATCTTAAGTGCATTCAAACAACTCATTTTAAAATACAGATTATTTAATTATAAATAATAAAAGATTAACTGTATGAACATGCTCTTTTCTTGACCTATATATTTAAACTGCTTTGACTAAATATGTAATGTTAAAAAAAACATAGAATTTTACATTTATAACAGTGTTTATATTGATTTTTTTTATCCATTGGAAGAGCTATTGCAATTCAATTACAATGATTTTATTGTTTTTGTATAGTCTAAAATAATACTAATACATGTAACTTTAACTGACAAGAAGCCAGACTACAGAACTTATCAGCATCAACAAAGAAAGTTGGTATACATGCTTGTTTTAAATGCTACAATCTTAGGTGCATTAAAACAACGCATTTTAAAAACAGCAATAACTTAATTGTTAATATATAAGATAAAAAGTATGAACATGCTCTTTTCTTTACCTATATATATAAACTGCTATGATTAACTATTTCATTCAAGGAAAAAATGGAAATAACATTTATAACCGTGTTTATATTGGTGTTTTTTTTCCATTGGAAAAGCTATTGCAATTCAATAACAATGATTTTATTGTTACTACCAACAATGATCTGGTCAGTGTTGGTAATGTAGCAGACAGACAATGGGTAGCTCACCCCATCCTTCTGTGACACAAGAGTTGCCAGTTTATTTTTACCCTCGCGATCCACCTGTATGACAATATCGGAGCTGTATCCACAGACAAGGACTTGTCCTGCAGGAGTGACGTGTACTCCAACAGGATATTGTAGTGCAGGATCAGTGAAGGTGGATATCAGGCTGCCGTCTGTAGCCAGTGTGAGGAGCTTGTGCTGGTCGTTGTTGATGACGAAGATCCGGTCTCCAGCAGGACTCAATGCACATTTGAACGCTACAAAACAAAAACATGTTATGTATTTACAGATCAGAATTAAAGACCTTAACACTCTAAGAAAAATCTAAGAATAATCCCATCAAAGGCAGTTAGTGTTTTAAATATCCACAGTAGCGATTATATTTTATGTTTAAATGTAGGTATATGCATGTATATTCAATATGCTCATTATTCAAATATATGTACAATACATTTACCTGTGTTGGAACCTCCTTTATCTTCATAAAGCTTTTTCACAAGTGTCCCAGTCAGTGTGTAGTGGTAGAGAGCGGTGCAATCGGTGATATACAACGCACCCTGATGGTAGGCAATGCCAGAAGCAGCAAGTGGTAACTGTAACTTCCTCCCATTAACCAGTTGCCCATTGCTCACAGACATAAACTGCACACCGACACCATACAGAGTCACAGCCACCTCACTGGATGTGATTTGGCAAATGTCCCATGGAGAACCAGACATATCACAGTAACTGGACACGTTGTAATGCTGGTCCAACAGCTTCACTTTCTTATTTGAGTGATCTGCAATAATGACATGACCGCTAGGCAGGCTGCAAATGCCTCTAATCATGCAAGTCTGACTTGTGTCACTTGATATTTTCACATTATACTCGGACTTCTTCTTCAGAGTCAACACCTGGTCTGGATTCATCTTGAGTTTCAGAGACTGCATACTGTGTACAATCCTCCCAAGACAAGACTGTTGAGACAGGTACTGCTCTATGGCAATGTTTGCCTGAAATATTATTAAACTCTGAACCTTCACTGGGTTCTCCTTCAAATATGTCTCAGACTCTTGTATCTTGTCCAGACATTTCCTGTTGGCTATGAACGCGATGTCTTTAATGCTCTTATCACAAAGGCCCTGTACAGCTTCATTGAGTTGTTGCAGTTCATCATTCAGTCTGCTGCAGTTGTCAACAACGTTCTTAAGGGAGGTCTGCAATGTGGTCCTTATTTCATCCAGTACTTTCAAAGTTGTATTTTCTAGTTCATCCAAAGCAGCATTCAATTTCTTACGCTGGTCTCTGATTTCTTGCAGTTTTTCACTGTATGATCCCTCCACGGACTGAATGCTGGCCTCTTTTACTCTCTTAAACTTATTTAGCTCATTAAGACTTGTTTGAATTTTGTTTGACAACTGCTGCATATCCACAGACAGCTTTTTGAATGATTCAGAAATTAGAGCCAAATTTGTACACTGTCTGAAATAACAAAACGAATCATAATTATCAATAATCACTATGTCATACATGTATAAAATACCTCGGTAAACTTAAACATATAAAGAAGGGTCAAATCGATAATATTGCAAAGCAGGGTATATATTTACAAAACATTTTGAATCTTAATTTAGTCTAAATAGTCCCCTACCATTCGAAACCCGTATCAATTAAAGATTGTGCATTACAAACAATGAATGCCCCATTTTGTAATCTAGATGTCTAGCAATAATGTCCTCAAATATTATACTTTCAATATGTAAACATTGTTTAGAACAACTCTCAAATTCTGTAAACAACTGAACTATGAAACTGTTACATAATTAAGATATTAGAATTTGATTGATGGAAGTGATAACAACCTTCTTTTTATATATGTGATCACCTTAAACTACAGGTAACTTAACGACAGAGTGTCTCTTACCTGTGATTCAGTAAGACACAATCAGAGCAGCACAGTTGACTGTGGTCCTGGCAGAACATTTTCAGTTTCTTGTTGTTGTGAACATCACATTTCAGAAACAAATCCTCAATTGCCTCTTCAAGAGGCCATTTATTTGTTTCTCTTCTTCCATACGTCAAATGGCTTTCAAATACTTGATCATGATAATGAAGGCATTTTTCGCAAAAACACTTCAAACATGTTTCGCAAAAAATATCAGCACTTTTTTCGATATTTTTACTTTTGCAACCAACACAAAAATAGTCTTTCGCTATATCTGAACTTTTATTAACTGAACCTTCAGAAGTTGCCATTTTTAATTGGTATTGTGAACTGTCCTCTTATTAAAAAGTTGTGTATCCACTTCTATTTCAACTACTTTTATGAAATACAAAAAGTGTTTTCAAAACCAGAATGGGTTGCATGACACGCACAGTTTTTAGTTAGTATAATAACCAATGAACTTAACTTTAAACTGAAACAGACTGAATTATCTTGGCTGTTTAAGCTCACAATCCACTTAAAAAACACTGAAGCACAAAGTCCATAGTCAAGTTACACAAATATCTTGTACATAGATGTATTTGCTGATAACAGGGGGTATAAACCATTTTCTGAAAATGGGTGAAACTTGATACATGCGTTCAGTTAAAGGGTCTTGTTCACAGATTTTCATATTTTTAAAAAGTTCATTTAATTTACATTCCAACAAATATCTAACATTTTGAATAGTATTAAATAATTATAAAAGCAAGAAAAGGGTTGAATAAAAAATTCAGTCGAACCAGTGACCTTTGATTATAAAAGCTAATGCACTACCAATACACCACTAAGGCTTAAATGATTCACAGCAAATTCAAACACTTAGTTAGTGATACAACTATTTTCCAAAATGTTGACAAAAAGCATAGCAAATGCTTTATAGTTTTACCGATTTCGATTGATGATCAGCCACAGACGATCTGATATTGTATTGGCCATAAGTGTTATTGTTCTTGTTTGAATATAAATAATGCCAATACATTATTTTCTGAATCTATGAGAATTTTGGGGGAAATTGTCATTTTACCAACTTGTAAACAAGTCACTTTAACAACCATGCTCAGGCCCGTAGCCAGGGTTTTGAAAAGGGTGTGCGATTCTTTCCCATCAACGATTGTTATTGAGCAACGAAGTGGCGAAGGGGGTAGGTGCGGGAGGTGGTGTCACCATCTTGCATCGTGGGGTAAGGAGGTCCTCCCCATAGAAAATTTTGAAAATGAAACGTAAAATCCTGCATTCTGGTGACTTTTTATCTGTATTTTGAGACTGAAGTTATAGAGCATTTTTATATGAAATTTCACTTTCAGTGACTGATCGACATGAATATGGTATTACATACATGTATTCCCCACTACCGTTTTTCAATAACCACCTTTTTCGATCATTCACGGAAATACTTTTTTTATACTGTGTTTAACCCGACACTAGTATGCGCGCACACACTTTGTTTACATATGCAACAACAAATTTATAGAATGTAAAATCAACAATAAGAACGGTATAAAATATCATTATTTATTAGAATCTTGATACAATTGGTGTATTTTACCATTCCAGAATTCTACCAGTATGTTTTATTAAATGAAAAAAAAATACTATTGAAAATGGTACATTTTTTCTTTAAACTAGAAAACACTATACAGTACTGCTATGAAAATCATCATTTAACTTTTAATCCATGAATTAATACAACATTAATTCTAAGTTACTTATTTAAGCTAACCTTGCTTCCACCTTCGTCAGGACCGGCTTCTTAGATCTTCTCACATTTTGCTGTCAAAACTTCTGTTGATTTCAACAATTCTACCGTTAAAAATTGTAAATTGAGAAATTAGTTATATATTGACCTGTCGGTAGCCTATTGAAATCAACATTATTGTAACGCTAAAATACGAAGACTCACTGGATTCCGGGAAAAGATAACTATTTTGCGTCGAATAAAGTTGGGTGCAACTTATAGTAATTATTTTTTTTACTCGTCAACGCACCCAATGCACCCCCCCCCCTAGATACGGGTATGATTCTATCATTGGTATTTACAAAATGTGGTAATCGGCAATTTGTGTAATGAACCTTTATTGATTGGCCCATGAATATAACAGTTTTCATATGAGTTTTTTTCGGCGTGGCTGTTTAACCCAGCTTTTCACCTTGAATGACCTTTACATAACGCCAGCAGACCCGAATGAATACACTCCATTCATTCCATTGGCTGATTTGAGCTTAATCCCCCGGAACATTGGCAGGGGGTAGATCGTACGCAAGTAACTGTTGTGGCGTAAGTGAGAAAAATATTAACTATTGTTCAAAATGGCGACCGACGGCTGATTTTTCGATTTTTTCGCCTGAACTTTTGAAAGTTTTGTACATTTATCATACTTATTCGACATAATCCATACGCGCAAGATGTGATACTGATAGATATTAAACCTCGGTATAAATCCTGTAGCTGCATTATCAATATTAAAAAAGTTATTGACGACTTAATACGCAAGTTCCTGATTGTTTACCATTGACACGGCTCATTGTTTGTGCATTTTTAGGTCATATATAAGGTTTTCTCAGCAGTTTTTATGGAAAGGTGGACTCAAGAACCATCATAATGTCCCTTGCCTGAACACCAGGATGCTTCCAAAAGGCAATCGCACTATATGCATCAAAATTCGAAAATTAACCCCCATTTTCATACCTGTTGAGCACAGTAACCCCACTTTCCGAAACTGTTGTTTATGCAAAAGTCAGAGTACAACAATAAAAAAGGGAATACCGAATTAAATACGCACGTTTAGGTTTGCTTTGTTAATTAGTGATGTGTCACTATAATTTCTGGAGTCACACTAAAATGTACGGTGGCATAGGACACATTTTTTACAATACATATACGGACGTATTGCTTTCATGTGCGCACGAATTGCTTTCACATGCTCACGAATTGCTTTCACGTGCGTACACTATAGTGAATACATGCGCACGTATTCACCTATACGTTCACATGCATTAACGTTTACGTGCGCACGTATTAATGTTTATGTGCGCATGTTTTACGTTCTGCGTGCGCACTTGTTACTTTTTCATTGATTCATTTATCACATGCGCACGTATTGCTTTCGTGTGCGCACGTATTGCTTTCACATGCGCACATATTGATTTCACGTGCGCATGTATATTTAAGAAAACACCTGCGCATTCATACACACCTGCGTGCGCACGTATTCACTATTACATGCACACGGGAACAATACGTAAAACGTGCGCACGTATTTGAAAACAACGCCCATGTATCCTCTATACATCTCTTTATGGTGGTCGGTAGTTTAGTGGTAAAACACTGGTCTACCATTCCAGCGGTCGTGGGTTCAATCCCTGGCCGGGGCACTGGAAATTTCAGAAATGCTTCAAGTGTTTCCCACCCAACTAGAGATGTACTGGTATGAAACCCAGGTAATTCTCGCGTGTATCGGTGCTATACACTGAGCACGTAAAAGAACCAAGGGATCTATTCGCAAAGAGCTAGGGTATTGCACCCGGATTCCTTGTATCTCAAAAACTGTCTCTTATACCCGCTGTCTCTTCAGCAAAACCAAAGGACCCCATTGGAAATAAGTGCTTGCACTTTCATGGGTTATCCTTGACTGCAAGGTCAAAATAAATACATACATACA
>VMBQ01000530.1:236407-284785 GCA_007657795.1 Dreissena rostriformis | reverse complement strand
TCTAATAACTTTTGCTCAAAATTTATATTCAAGTACTACATACAAATACTATATGAAAAATGAAATAAAAACATAGGGTCACCGGCCTTGTTTTGATTTTATTCACCATTTTATAACATGTACTTTTTCATTAAATCTGAAAAATCTCTAATTGCATAAAAATGATTAATAACCTATGAAATTGGCAACATATTGATATTATATAAGATAATATATATCATATACCATTTAATTAAACCACAAACTACCAAAAAATGGAGAACACAAGTTAAATTTTAAGAAATTTTAATTTTTATAATTTTTATGTCACCCAAAAAAACGTATTTTTTTTACTATTTTAACACAAAAATGGAAGTTAAAAAAGTTCTATCTAATAACTTTTTGCGAAACTGCTCAAATATGTTCATCTACGTATTGTTATCATAAAACAAAAATAAAAAAGGGGGGTCACCGCACTTTTAACAGAGATTTTTTTGTTCAACTATCCCTACCGTCTATGTCAAATTTCCTAAAATACAGCAATTAGGCGAAACCCAAGTACCGGTACACAGACTGTTATGCATAAACATTATAGATTGTTTACAATCTTAATTGGGATCACAACGGCTTACTAAAACACAGCACTAATACAATATTTAATCACAAACATAAGACCATACAGTATCAAACTCGACCTTAATCCTCCATAACAGGGACTTGTTGACAGATTTCGGCATGTTTTGGAGTTTGTGATTAAATGCTTTAAATTTATTAATGTAAACAACAGGACTAAAGAGCTCCAGGAAAAAAACAAGAGTGAAATAAAAGAAAGAAAAAAAGAATAAAAAAAAGTTTACCGCACCTGGGATCGAACCACTGAGTACCTATTATGAACCTACTCGGTCATAAATGTGTGATGATTCTGATAACAAAACTATTGGGTTGTGATAATAGCATCGGTGTTGCCATAAATATATTCCCGGTTAAATAAACTGCCGCAACACTCCTTAAGAACATTTCCTGGTGTGATGTGTGTACATTTGCTATGATACCGTCACTTTCACTGATTAGTGTTACATCATATACTACAAAGACGCGGTGATGTTATGGATTGGTAACATCACCGCGTCTTTGTAGTATATGATGTTACACTAATCAGTGTATGGAAAAGCGGACTCCTCTATGCATGTTCATTATGGCCCAGTTACAATTACGCATTGCCGTTAAATTTCATCCCAGAGACTTTCAGGGTCAGTGCTGGATCAGTAAATCGTCACGGGAAGACGGAATGTACTACTAATAAACGCCTTATGTTGATAGCACAGTATTGCTTTCAAGATATCAAATAGCACAAAATTTAGGGAAAGAAACGAATGAAAACCTGTCTGTTAATGCCTTTTGTCTTGCATTGAGAGACAAAACTTCCAAAAAAGTATAGTTTCCATGATATAAGGGAAATCGTTTTATTATTTAGCCACACATATGTGTGACGTACGAAGTCAGTCTGTATGAAAATCTTTCCTGCAAGCCAGAATAGGCTACCGACATTTGCCAGTTTGCTAAAAATAACACAGTGTGACTTCAATTTTCATCGGAAAGTATCGTGGTTTGATGCTCCATTGACAAGAAGAAATTAGATTTCGTCATGCGAAAATGGGACTTATGCAATATGCTGCCAACGTAGCTCTAGTCGAGCCTGCGCATCCGCGCAGTCTTGTCAGGATATGCATACTGAGGTGGATACTCAGGAGATACCACGAAACCTTGCGTGATTTTCTATAGCGGAAAGCGTAGCCTCTGACCAGACTGCTCAGGCTTGGCGTGAGCTACGATGACCACATATGTCATAAGACCTATTTTCGCATGACGCAGATGTAACAGTTTCATTTGAATGTGTGGAAAGAAAACTGCGTCTTAATCAAATATTTCGACGACGAAGAAATAAATGCTTAGGCCACGTGAGGACACATATGATGTGAGCACACGTAGTAGAATTTGTATATTCGAACACCTATTATGTGGTTTAATATACGTGCACTTTATGACAAACATTTCATGCGGTGGATATGAGACTGTTAAGTTAAAAACAAAACACATAATACTTTAACCTTTGTTTTTAATTTAATAACTTAGAAAAGTAAATGTTCTACCTTTATTTTTCAAAGTCAGGATATACGCCGAATATCTTTTTTTTTAGATATTTCTTGTTATTCTTTAGCAGAGGCCTTATACAGTCCCCTTCCTCGAAGGAAAATGCAAATTTTTCAAAGTGAATATCTTTTAAACCATGCACTTTTCCCCAAATAATGAATTAACCTAAGAAATCGACTTCCAATTTCTCAGCTTTGTAGATACAACATTTTAAGGAAAATCCTTCAGAAGCATTGAATTATTAATGTAACAATGGTGTATATAGTAATATGAATGAACGTCTATGGGTGTATATGACATTGATAAATATGGATAGTATATGACTGTATAAGTATATGACTATGAATGCACAGATCAACTACAAAACATTGATATATGATATGGTGGGGATTGTTTTCAACAGTTTAAAACTGCGTTACAATTATAACATTGACGTGTAAAAGTTGAATCATCTAAAACATATTGTTAAGCAGACAATGGTTTTCATGGAAATACAGTTCTTCAAGTACATACTCAAATTAATGGTATTGTTTAGTTTTGTATGACCTTAGGATATCACTTAGTATCAAGTGAAAATTCGCCTTATCAATATGCCTGGTCTCAAAAAGCTTCCTTGTTTCGAAGAACAATCACAGTTTTCAAAAGGCAGTAAAAGTGGTTATTCATTGCTCTGTACTAAAGAACTTAATCATCCTTCTGGGGACTGCAGAGGATGTTAATTACTAGTGGTATTTAACAGAAACCATAACAACATCCCCAACTGTACGTCTGAAAAGATTAAATAACGTTCAGGTTTAAAAAATCAAGTTTTACAACATAGTGTTGTAATAAACATCTGTGCCACTCTCGCAAACTTCATAATGTAGTTATTATTTTAAAGTAGAATAATTATTTGACGTTTGATAAAACATAATTGGCAACCATTTAAACATCAAAGTGGGATTGGGAAACTCCAATTGATTACGAATGGTCAAACGAAAACATTGTTCACGTAGCTAACTGATGTAGTGCATGGTGTCGGTGAAAGAAGAACCTAACAGACCAAACACCAAAAAACTATACTCACTACTCAAACATGCAAAGCAAGACTCAACTGGCATCGACTCACTCAAGAAAAACAATAAACTGCACACATCTGACCAAGACAAAGCCACAGCACTAAATGAACAATTTCAGTCTGTATTCACTTCTAAATCTCCTATCTCGCTCAAATCCCTGACCGAAATGAAGGTACAGGACAATGCAGATACAGGAAGAGAGACTCCAAATGAAACGTTAAGTCCTCATAACCCCATGCCTGACATTGAACTCTCCACTAATGGTATCGAAAAACTCCTGAAAAACCTCAATCCTCACAAAGCTGCAAGCCTGACCAAATTAGACCAATAGTTCTTAAAACGCAGTAAAGAACTTGCCCCAATCCTGTTAGAGCTATTCAAAAAGTCACTGCAGCATGGCTCCCTCCCTGAATTATGGAAAATGGCAAATGTGGCCCAAGTCTACAAAAAAGGCTCCAGGTCAGACCCAGCCAACTACCGCCCTATCTCTCTTACCTGTATCCTGTGTAAAACCCTGGAACACATAGTCTCATCTAGCATCACTAAGCACTTCACAAAATCTAATCTGTTCTATGAACTGCAGCACGGGTTTCGAGAAAAGAGGTCATGTCAATCCCAACTCCTAATGCTCATTGATGATATTCTTCAGGCTGTAAACCTAAGAAGCCAAGTTGACCTCATACTACTTGAATTCTCAAAGGCTTCCGATATGGTCAATCATGAAAAACTACTTTATAAGCTGCACTACTATGGAATCAGAGGCCATACTCTTAAGTGGATAAAAAGTTTCCTCGACAATAGGTCACAATCTGTTGTTGTCAATGGCTACACCTCCAGTACCATTCCCGTCTGTTCCGGTGTTCCCCAGGGCTCGGTCCTCGGACCTCTCTTATTCCTCATCTATATAAATGACCTTCCTGAATATGCCCGCTCCTCTAAAGTCAGACTCTTTGCTGATGATACTGCCATCTATCTCTCCCTCACCGTTGCTTCTCACTCTAGCCTACTCCAACAAGACCTACAACAACTCGAACAATGGGAAACAAAGTGGGACATGCAATTTAATCCATCAAAATGTCAAGTCATCCAAATCACAAAACGCAAAACAGTCATACCAACACAATATCTCTTACACAACACCATTCTAGAATCTGCCCCCTCTGCTAAATATCTCGGAGTCACTATATCTCACGACCTTTCCTTCAACACACACATCGACAACATCACACAAAAAGCAAATCAAACACTAGGCTTTCTCAGACGCAACCTCAAAGTGCATTCACCAGAACTCAAATCCACCGCATACAAGACACTGGTCAGACCCCAGCTGGAGTACAGCTCCTCCGTGTGGTCCCCGCATGCAGCGGCTCGCATTGAACAGCTTGAGTCGGTTCAGCGTAGGGCTGCCCGCTGGGCCAAACATGATTTCAGTAGGCTGTCCAGTGTCACAGACATGCTAACTTCATTAAACTGGCGACGCCTTGACCTCCGCCGTATTGACCAGCGCCTGGTTATGTTTCACAACATCCTGCATAACCAGGTAGCCATTCCTATACCTGACTACCTCAAACCAATCACTAGACCATCAAGAACCTCCCATACAAAAGCATTCCAGAACATCCAAACCACAACTGATTACCATAAGTTTTCCTTCTTTCCCAGAACAATCATCCACTGGAATGCTCTACCTCCTGACATTGTAAACCTCCCTGGACCTGAGTTCAGCCTGGCTGTTAGCCGGGTGGAACATACCTCCCCATAGAATACCTGATNGATAGATAGATAGATAGATAGATAGATAGATAGATAGATAGATAGATAGATAGATAGATAGATAGATAGATAGATAGATAGATAGATAGATAGATAGATAGATAGATAGAAACATCAAATGAATTGACTTGACTTTGGCAATTTTAGGTGGGGGAGGGGCGTACGCCGCGTCCGCACCCCTTTGGACCCGCCTATAATCCTGAACATTTGTAATATTGAATTATGAAGCCAGGAGAGTTACTTCTTTTATTTAGTATTAATAAAGGTTGGTAAAATTAATAATTCGAGCACCCGTTAATATGTTCAACATAATATTGCGCAATGTATTTACTATGTTTTTTATCTTCAATATTTTATAGGGAAAAAATAAGGGGGTTAATGAACAATGCCCTGTACTTTTTAGTTTTAGTTGCTTCCCTTTAATTAATTGCTTTTCTTACCTGTATCGTCCAATCGCAGGTAGGGGTTTCCCAATCTAGTTTGTACACCTGTCAAATGACGTCATTGACACTTCCGCGTGATTCCTGTGTTTGAAGTTTTTGTCAACAAACCGCTGTATGCATACAATACACGCAATTCGCGTCTCGTCTTGCGTCTGTAATTGCTCGGCTTAGAAATTCGAATATGAACGGAAATGGCGGATTATGTTGAGTGAATTCTTATCGATCAGGCACAATTCTATGAGTATCTATTATTGGTGCTATTCTTAACACGGAAAATTGTCGATTTTGATGCAATATGGCGGATAACTAAAGTGAAGTGAAAGTGTACATGTAGTTTTAATTTTTAAGTGACGAGTAATTAATGGGTTGTCTTATTGGTTGACGTGATAAAGTAATTTGGAATTATGGAAAGTCGAGAGGAATCCAGTTCCCAGCCCCGTGGGGATTTAAGCTCTGACGAATTCTGGAATCTGATCAAGGAGAGAGATGGACTTATTTTGTTGCAGTCCCAGAAAATAGAGTCCCTGGAAAGAACGGTCAATAAATTGCAACAAGAGAATGCAGACCTCCGAAGAAACATGCTCAAAACAGAACCAGAAAGGTAATCAATTTAAGCCCTGGTAATGCAGCTAATAAAACCATTTTAAATAAAGAAAGGAAGTATTAAGATGTAAAACTCGTCTTGTGAGAACTGTTTAAATGGTTAACAACAAAATATTTTCAAGACATTGCAATGAATTATGGTGATGAGTATGATGCAATGTCATTTCAACATTTGCATGGTACATCACCTACGATGTCAAAAATATGTAGGTTTCATCACCATTTGGGTTTTATTTGTTGTGTGTCAGGATGCATGCATTTGTTCATGCTGAGTGAAACTTAGCCTGTCAATGGTGATTGATAAGAACATATGGTCAGTGTGAATATCTACACTAAGCTGGCACATGGGGCACTAGTCCCAATAATTGTACTAATCCCCTGTGAAACCGCTAATTGCTTAGACTGAGGAGTCACAAATACCCATTACAATTGGAATACATAGTGTTGTTATCAGTTACACAGTCCACACTGATAATGCAATCAAGAGTTGGGGCTACTGACATACAGATAGCTTTCATGCTCATAAATTTCCTAATCACCTCATTGATTACTTTCCTACATGTATACACTCTGTCTCAATTATGCTGGTCTAGTGTGTACCTTGAATTACAGTAGTATTAGCATTATACATATAGTGCTACTAGGGGGTAGACTCACTCAGTCATTTAAACATTTTACAAGATAAGTATTGATGCAAAGCATCAAAGGGTGTAGGGAATTTCAGTGTAAAAGGCACTCAATGAAGTTACATGGAACGATTTTTTTCTACTGTAAATATATATTGGCCGATTATTTTAAACAAAATAGAACAAGATACTGGTATAACCATTATCTATGATTTTGTGTTGTGTTATAACCCACAAATAACCATTATCTATGATTTTGTGTTGTAACCCCTAAATATTTCATAGTTCATTTTATTTACATTGGTTTCCTTTTTTTGTACTGGTATCCGTGTGCAGTTTTCATTAATGGAACAGAACTGTGTAGGTTTTAAAAAATCTGCTCCATCTTGTAAGCGTAATTTCATATTTTTCTCAACTTCAAGGGGAGATGAACTTATTCTTACGTTGCTCATTTACGATAGGGGTTGAGTACTCATTGATATGAAAACACTGTAAAAGTTTTAATAATTTTAGAATATTAAATTGTATAATAAAAGCCTAAAATAATAAGCCATGCTGGCAACAATTTTCTCTGGGACAGAAGTCACGTTTGGACCTATTTTGCAAAAGAGTTTATTATTAATTTGCGTAAGAATTGATTATTAATTTTGAGTCAAATAGTATTCATTATCAAACGAATTATTACGCAGTCTATTGGATAATTTACTGATAACAATCTTAATTCTCTATTCATACTTCTCTACCATTAACAAGACATTAACTTTGCCAATTTAAATGCCCTTGCTAATTTTGGCAGCACTGTGTGGGATGTTACATGAACACGCTCCTCATAATCAAGATCTGTATTGTTTACAGATCAACTGATATAGAACTAAGGTTGTTAATAAAGTGGCAGATCTGCTATTGGTGTTTGTTCTACGCCAATTAATGAACATTTGCTTACAAGATTAGGTCTGCTCCAGTGCATCTTGGTGTGGCATCAAGAAGTCAGTTATAATATTAGTAAACATTATGTAATACACATATAAGTGCAGGCCGGTGAAATATGTTGAATATGGCCCTAGAAAAATCTGTGTACCAATACATGTATGTGTAGTTTAAGTTAAGAGTTGGTGTTCTTGAAAGTATAAAAATCCCCAAAATATCATGTCAGTATTGTGATACCACAACTGGCTTATCCCAGAGCTGGTAGATAAGTGTTATTTCATAACTGTTCAACCATGAGCAAGTAGAGTAATGAAATATCACAAAACCTTGAAACCTTTCAGATGGAGATAGTTCAGAGTTTTATTGATGCCCAATTGAACCTAGGAGACCTATATGTGTGTGGCTGATGAGTTAACAACATCATACCATAAGACATTCATTGCCAGTCAGAGGCATTTACTGTTAGAATTCATTTTACTTGTAAAGCAAACTTCTCTCCTACTGTGAAAACACTAATTGAATACCCATTTGTAAGCTATGGTTGTTTATCAGAATCTGATGATTGAAAAAGAATCACAATTTTGATTGTGTTGAATGCATGATGTAAACATTTATATGTAAAAAATAAACAAAAAATATGTTTTCATTACAGAGCTACATGACTAGTTTTTGAAATAGTTAAAATTGGATTAAAAACAAAATGAACATCTTTTTCTTTTCATTTTTAGTACATAACTGCTGGAAGGTTGTTTATCTGGTACTTTATTTGATTATTTCACCATTTCTAAGTTTACTGCTTTAAATATTTTACAAATACCTTTTGTTGTTACTTAATGTGCCGTGTACACCATGTGGTTTCAGTTTGTATTTAACAATTTATCAGTACTTGCCCGTGTATGAGCCTTACAAATGAATGAGGGCCACCTTGGATGCAGCCCTTATGAACATGTATAAACCAATAACACCTGCATTTCTCAAACAAAAAAGTATCTAACAAGTTTGGTACATGCCAAAATTAGCACATTGATTTGAGAGACTTGTTACAATCATATAGTGATATAATTTAAATGCAATCAATGTTAAGGCGTGGTTGTTAAATAATTTTCTGAACATGGGCTTGCATAATCTTTTTCAATGGGNTTTTTCAAGGGGGGGGGGGGGGTTACTACAGTTGTGTACATTGCAGATAAAGATTTCATCATTTAAAATAACTTTACACAGTGCACACTGCAAAAACTGCAAACAGAACTTTCCGAACAAAACCAGTCATAAGCTGTTCTTGTGAACATCAATATTCATTGTATATTTTTCAATGATGTTCTTTTTATGTCCCTCTAGCGAGTTTTGAACAGTATACATGTATCTAGAAATTGTGAGCTGACAAAATTGTTGATTAGTCTCAGACGTTTTTCCCCTTTCTGTGTATGTAAGTGGAGGTAATTTCCTGTCACATTTTAACAGCAGTTGTCAAGGGAGATTGCTGATGGGGTTTTAATATAGGATCGGCTAATGGTCCTGGGTCTGAATATGCCAGAGAAAGGCTTTTGGCCCTTCTTACTTGTCATATCGTCACTGTGAATCAATCAGTGTAAGTTAATAAACAGCATGTTTTCTTTGCAAAATAAATATTGTTTGTTAAATTCAGACTAACAGTCTTATCTCCAAACCAAACTTGGTGGTAAATTGTCACAGCTCATTAGTGCAATTGAATGTTTATTAGTTTTCGGAAAACAGTACATATGTGTCATGTTCTGAGAAAACTGGGCATAATGCATGTGCGTAAAGTGTCATCCCAGATTAGCCTGTGCAGTTCGCACAGGCTAATCCGGGACAACACTTTCCGCCTTAACTGAATTTTCCATAAGAAGAGACATCATTTACACGAAAAATTCAATAAAAGCGGAAATTGCATGTCGCCCCTGATTAGCCTGTGCGGACTGCACAGACTAATCTGGGATGACAATTTACACACAAGCATTATGCCAAGTTTTCTCAGAACGCGACACATATTATTTCCAATTTTCTATTTTTTCTTTTAAATGTAAACACATACATATGTGCTTTATCTTGCTGACTTTCATTCAGTGATTTTTTTTTATGTATCAGACATCTCACACTTATATGCATCATTATATTTTAGACTGTACTTTAATAGGGCAATGATAATACACAAAATTGTCATTTGCACAGTTTTGAAAATTAATGCTTTAATTATCATGTTTAAAAAAGAATATCAAATGACAGGTGTTAAAAGAATCTGTTCATACAGTCCTCAAAAGCAGACAAAACTATTGTACATGTATGTATAATTTCAAGTAGATTTCCATGGCAAAAATAAGGAAGACACAATAGCACAAAACAAGACAAACAATTTAAACAATAATAGTTTGATCATATCTGCTGGTGTGTTTATTTGTTAATGTGTTTGTTGGTCACTAATGGGCAAAAACAAAGTTTCAAGTCAGACTGTGGTACATTAAAAAAATTCCCAGTGTGCCTGTTGGTTGTTGTATGGTCTGAATAATTTGAATTCAATCTTTCTTCAGCAAAAGTAAGATGTATCTAATGACCTTGCATTGTAATGTTATGCATTCTAATGACAAAAGGGAGACTATCCTTCTTATGCATTATTGCTGCTTGGAACAAAGTTGACACAGCTTCATTTACCTGTTTTATGAAGCACAGCGCTTGTAACCCTGTACATCAGTGGACGTAAATTTACAAGTCATCTTATGATTGTGGTGGTACCCTACTCCAGAGGTCACAGGTTCCACCCTCACCACCATACCCTATTCTTTTAACCCTTTCCCGTTCAGAAGCAAAGTGAAAATGGCTTATGCAACCAGCAAAAAACCAGAACAGCATGCGAGTCACTCGCAGGCTGTTCAGGTTTTATGCTGTTTGCTGCTCATCAGTATCTTAGGGTTGTAAATGAAACCTTAAAAACTTGAATCTAGTAAGAAAGGTCCTCAATTTTATTTGATTTTCTAAGGGACTACAAACATGTCAAAAAGCGTATCTGAGTGGTAAAGGGTAACTCTTGAGCAGCGTACAAGGGTAAGGGTTTCTGACGTTATGGATGAACAAATAGACATATGTAGGTGCTCATTAGCCCTTTGCATGCTGGGAAATTTGTCGTCTGCTAAAATGTTGTCTGCTAAATTTCTAAAATTAGCATTTTCTTTGATTTTTTTTCCAAGAATACTATAAGAATAGCAAACAGTTTGGATCCTGATGAGACGCCACGTTCTGTGGCGTCTCATCTGGATCCAAACTGTTTGCAAAGGCCTTCAAAATCCGGTTCCAGCGCTCAAAGGGTTAGAGACTAGAGCGCACACATACACACGAATTCTCATCAAGAGATTAGTCGTTATGAGCGTACCATTGTTTGGAAATCATGAATGCTGAAGGTTCATGCATACATGAGTAAAACATGACAACTCACTGCTGCACTCAGAAAAAACAACTGATACTAGCATCTTTGTTAATTGGTTCTTAGTTATGTTAAATAAATAACAGTTTGTTTGTGCACTAATTTGCTTCCTTGTTTTGAAAATATTTTTAATATAATTAAATCCGTCTATTGGGAGTCCACTGTTAAATTGACCCTTTGTAGTCGGACCCTATCCTCCATGGTGACTTGCTGTGTTTGCATATCGGGTGCTGGCTGCTTAAATTGACAGGTCGAAAATCACTGTAGGTATACTTCCTGGGGTGTGGCACTCTCACACGGTAATGCATGACTAACAGAACACCACTGCATGCAATACGCAAACACATTTCTTGAAATAAAATCGGAAATACACAAATTTAAGTTCACACAATATTTCCTTTTTTGAAAAACCATGAAATGTCATGTCAGCGATTATAAATGTCTTTACACCTTATCATATTAGCAAAGTCTTGCTCTTATGAGATTAAATGATATAGGATCAGTTCTAATATATTGCACAAAAACAATTTATAATTGAATGTAAAAAAGCACGAAAGAGAACAATTTTCATCTTCCTTGGACAATTACTCTTGAAAATTTCAATCTTATACTTTACATATTTCGGCTTATGCTCAATTGAGCATCAAATGTTTTTACTTTATATCGTGCTAATCATTTTCTCAAGTCTTATGGATCATTGGATCTTGTAATTCTCAAGAGGTTGATGTAAGCAAGAAACAATTTTAAGCTTCCCTAGTTAATCACACATGTTCTGCTTTAGTTTAATGCTCAGTTAAATGTTTTCTGGCAACAAGTTAATCTGTGTTATTATGTTACAGATATTAATTTTACCTCAACATTTTTTATTGGTCATTATTATAAGGTAACTTATCAAGGCCAAAGGTCAGACCTGCAATTAAGAAAGATTGTGTCCCTTTCTTTACTGACTGCAGTGACCAAGGTCCATAACTCTTAACAAGGCTGTATGAAAGTTGCAGAGCACACTGCCCTGTAAAAGCTCTGTTTTAAATTCTTGGGATAATAGTAAATCAGAGGATTAATTAATGTTTGTTGATCCTAAAATATTTCAATTTCAAGACAATTCTTAGTAAAGACTAAGGGTATCATGTTTACAGATTTTTCTAAACGTTTAAACGAAATGAAATAAACGAAACGTTACTGTTTAAACGGTATCCCTATGTCCGTTTAAAAAGCATCAGTACCATCGCATTTCCAAACTGAAAATAGTAATTATTTCCTGAAGTAATATTCAGTGCATATCCCATTCGCGCGATGACGTCATATTAAAACCATAAAATCTTATAAACCAGACCATCCGTATCACCACATGTGTATTCGTCATTCTATAAAAAACAATTTAAAGAACGTCGAAAATAATGTAAAATCGATGAAAAATACTGTATCTGAAAACGACACTCCGAAAAAAATGTACGTATTTTGCACATGAAATACAATGTGCATATGGTTTGACCGCAGAAAATGAAAAACCAGTTAACTAGCAAAAACGTAATCAATATAAAATTTGGTGAAAATATTGCTTTTCAACATGCTACCGCAGTGCTTTACTTTGCTAATCAATCACTAAAAATGTTTCAAGATGGTGGCATAATATGCACTGTTTCGTTGCCAAGCTGTAAGATTTTTGGACAGTAGCGAAGATTTTCCGTTAGTTTCCGTTAATGTCTTTTGCATCCGCTAACCAATCAAAAATAAATTTCTGCCGAACTCGGTAGCCCGGATTTACCGCACGTATCCGGATTTCGCAGTTCGTCATCGATTTACTTTGTACGGCTAGTCGGCTACGTTTTTTTGCACCCCAATATTTATTATATTGATATTGACTGTCGTTTAAACGTTTACTGTTTTGGTAAACGTTTTTGAGCAAAACACGAAACGCGACCGTTGAAACGTTTAAACGTGATACCCTTAGTAAAGACAATGTGTTTGCCAAACCTTTGACACTAATTTATACATGAAAAGATTTTTTATGCTATTCAAAAATGCTAAAAAGATCAGTGCGCTAAAACTATGTGTAAGCATAATGTTTTATGGGTCGGTTAATCTCAAAGAGCTGGAAATTCCTGACAAATTCATGGTCTTGTTAACTTGTTTTGTCTAGCCATGCAAATTCTGTAAGAAAAACAAATTTAACACTAATCGGTTTTGTTCGTTGAACATAAAGCCACAGTACCGGGTACATATATATGAACAGGCAAACATGAATTTTACTTCCGTGGGTTTGCACTTATACAATTCAATTATTATTACAATACAGATAGCAATCTTCTCACACCTTATCATATAGTTCAATGGGATCGCTTTACCTTAAATCTTTGATTATCATTCAGCCTTAAACACAAATACGGAGCGATTAGAAATGCAATAAATATCTAACACCTTTTTTCTCACCTTAATAAGCTCAATTTGTAAAATGTTTGACTTATGTCACAAATTACCTCTTTGTTGAGAGATTTGTCTGTTTGTTTGGCCATTTTTATTGTTTGAAAGTAAATTTATTTAAAATATAAATGCAGAAACAGTTGTGTTGTCATTCAAAATTTTGGTTCTGACAAGAATGAATACAATTGTTGTAGTAAATTTGTGTTGACCTTTAAAACTAATTATTAAAAGAGTTTCTACTGAAGTTTTATTTTTTAGCAATACATAAATGCCATATAAATAATATTACTTATTTTAACATAATTCTATCATCATACTTATTTTTATTCTTCATTTAAATGTATTAATATTTTTGAAGAAAATAGTAACCTTTTGAAATGACTAACATTTTCCATTATTTTGCTATTTTATGCAATAAGCAACAGTTTTGTAACTATGGTGTATGAGAAATGACATTCATACTACAGACTAGCTTATTTTAAAGTTGAGTAATATATAAATGTCAACTTTCCTGTCCTTAAATGCCAGTATGAATAGTGGATCCTTTTAGAAGTTTATAATTATATATTTAACTGTTCACTTTACATGTAGAATTGAATAGAAGTTTGTATTTAATGGTCTTTGATCTGGTTTAAGCAGAAACAATATTGACAAAGCACATTAAATATTGTCACAAATTGCCCTCTAGTTCAATTGTGTGCAATTCTTTCTTATTTGAGTTTGACATTTTCAAATAACAGTTTAGTATATTTTGTAACTTGTTTAACCTCTTGAGCTGTCAATTAAAATTAAATACATTTTATTTAAGATTAATAATTGACGAGTAAGTGTTGGTTATTACCTAAATGACCCATAAAGTATTTCAATTCTAACTTATATATTATTATTATTATTATTATTATTACAAATTTACGATATTAACCTTGTAGGAGTGCGATTTGTCAAAATTTTGCCATATTGCCCATTTAAGCATATTCATTTTACTCAAAGATTTTTTGAAACTATTTTCAAAACATAAGGATCTGCACATGATTTGTTGCAGAAAAATCCTATTTTGTTTTACGTCTTTGTTTTAAGAAAATAAGTTGCTTGACCTGGTAACAGTAGTTGTGTTTTAAGTAGTGATGCAACAGGTTACAGAAAACAGTTACCGGTTAACCTTTTGCTGTAACCGGTTATTAACCGGTTAACTTAAAAACCTTTAGATTTAAAAATGTTAAAGTATACGTTAAAAATGTCATACTGCTTGTACGGTATCCGGACAAACGAGATGAACAGGGAGCTATAGAAACCAACGTTATTTAAGATTGCTTGCGTTGATAACATATCCCTTTATTAATAAAAAATGTATTAAAACATGTATTTTAATAATGTTGTAAATGTATATTTAGTATTTATTTTTCCTGCGTAAAAGCATATGAGTAAAAAGTTATAAGAGCCACACAATATTCATTTTCACGTGTCTTTATTGTATTTTTGGTTGGGCCGCTGATATTATGTTCGCGTCTTAGCACTCTTAACAATGTTGTGTTTTTGTGTTCATTCCGTTTAGATTTTGAAAACTCAAATTTACTGATTTTAATTTTTTAAATAACTGTTTGATTTATGTTTATTAATTAAATTAGTTTAATAATTTGTTTTCTTTAATAAAACTTGTTTCAGATGGTAGATGGGGCATCATTGAGTGCTTTGATTATTAATAATAATATTAATTTCTGATCAAACAAATATGACGTTTACTCCACAAGATTTTAAAAACCAATACTTATGTTGATAAAATTATTACTTATAAACACTTTATTTTCGCGAGCAATCAGTGTTGGATGTTGGTAAAGAAAACATCAAAATAAGTCGCTCATTGTCTCAACTGATTTTATCGCGAGTTCGATAAATGTGTCAATTATGTCTTCGCTAATAGGGGCCCCAGGCAGTGACTCCCCACAGTTCGTTAGTTAAATTTGCGCCAGTTAAACAAAACAATAGTGCCAATTATCAAAACAGATCCCCTGTTTGTAACCACAAAGGTACGGATTTATTGCTTTATTACTTTGTTTGTTGACACGTTATTTATTACATTTGTTGGTGCGGCATGTTGTTCTAACTAGTCGCCAGCGTAAGTTGGCAATTTTATTACCGTCATTGGTGCGGCATGTTGTAATAACTAGTCGCCAGTGTAAGTTGGCAAAATACAAACTTGTACGAATTATTAGATTAAAGAAAGCATAATATGTAAATTTTTATCAGGTTTAACTTTTCCCAAAATGTAACTGGTTAACTGGTCGTTTCACTAGTTTTAAGTCTCAAAGGGAAATGTGAATGATGTTAAATTTTCTAATATATATTTATCTTGGCCACGTTTGAATAATTTTTTGTTATGGGTCAGGTGCATCGAAAAACTAAATCACCTGGTAAAATCTTGGAAAACTTTGTTACAACTCTAGAGTCCACATTTATGACTCAATTGCATTGAAACTTGGTCAAAATGTCTAGACCAAGTTTACATTTTGATCATGTGCGTCCTCAAACTAGGTCACCAGGTCAAATAACAAAACCTTGTTTTCACTCTAGAGGCCAGATTAAAGACTCAATAGCGGGCCACATTGAACAATTGTTTTCATTCTAGAGGCCATATTTATTATTTGATCTACAAAAAAACTAGGTCACCAGGTCAAATCTAAGAAAAACCATTAACCTTGATGAAATTTGGTCAGAATGTTTAACTTGACATTATCTAGGCCAAGTTTCAATCCGGGTCATGTGTGTCAAAAAAATTAGGTCACAATGTATAAACTCAGGTGAGTGCTTTAGGGACATCAAGGCCCTCTTATGGGTTTGAATGCTTTAAATGGCTTATTTGTTGAATGCAAGATGGTTAATCTGCACATCCGTTGCGGTTTGCTCTATCAAATCTCAAATCATATTACAATATTAACTGATTACAGGTTTAAATTTGCTTAAACCTGTTTTGATCATTTATGACTAATACAATTCATGGGAATGATATTTTCACTTGCGGTTATTCAATGTTGATTGTATGTTCAATCATGCAATTTATTAGTGTGTGTATAACACAAGGGCAGGAATTTTGGGACTGTCATGTTTGCCATGCATGTTATGCAAATGAAATATATTTTATGTTTATTTGATATTTCAATAAATGTTAGATTTTGATTTGCAACAATCATGTGATAAAACCATCTGTAATTTAGTATGAACTGTTCTGAGACAGTATGTATCTCGCTTATAAATACTGACCATGATTGTTTTTGCTCTGAGAAAAACATTATGATGTACTTAACTGTTCAAAACTTAGATTATTTAGCTTTCAGATGGGGCTAAGGTATAGAGATTTGTTGTAAGACCATCTGTCTGGAGGTGTTTGTCTGGTAGTGTTTAGCCTGTCTCTTGGATTTGGATATTTGTGTCATGCATAACTGAAAAAGTAAAAATAGAACATTGAAACTAAAATGATGAAATTTGATTAGCATTATTATCTTGTTCACCTAAGTTACATATTTTGGTACAGTTTTTCAACAACAGCAGAGTCATGGCTTTTTCTTGGTTTTTCAAGTGTTGCTGGAACTTCAAAGGGATTACAACATATGTGTCGTTTGGACACATAACTTGCTAGAATTGGCATTGTCTGGCATAATTCCTGCAGGGTGTATGGGAGCTTGGTTGTTGCACTTCAAGTCTGTCCAGTAAGCGCAGTGGTTGGTACACCTGCTCCTCACCAGTAGGCGATCCGGGTTCAATCCCCAATCCTGGCGTATGTGAGCTTGGTTGATGGTAACCATATTGGACAGGTGGTGTTTCTTCCTGTTACTCTGGCTTCCCCCCACAGCACAAGACCACACCAAAATTGAATGTATTTAAGTAAAAACAAAATTGCTGGAGAATGCAGCTGTAGTTCAGAATTCTTCACACCTTTCCGTGTCTAGTAAGTTAATTAGGTAGGAGTGCTGGGGCACACTCCAGGTCCACACATAATGTAGCCTCTGGCTAGGAAAGGACCTCATAAACTTCGAAAGACACACACACACACACACTGTGTCACTTTAACCCTTTGCATGCTGGGAAATTTGTCGTCTGCTAAAATGTTGTCTGCTAAATTTCTAAAATTAGCATTTTCTTTGATTTTTTTTTCAAAGAATACTATCAGAATAGCAAACAGTTTGGATCCTGATGAGACGCCACGTTCTGTGGCGTCTCATCTGGATCCAAACTGTTTGCAAAGGCCTTTAAAATCCGGTTGCAGCGCTCAAAGGGTTAAATGAGCTAATAGAACTGTGTATATTTTGACAAATGCCTTTAAAAGTAAATCAGTTTTATGACCAGTGCATTTGGCAGCCATTGGTTTCTTAGTTTTCTATCTATTCTGATAGCTGACTCCACTAGATACTATTTGTTCTAGATACTAGGCAAACAGCCTGTTGTAGTAAACTGATCACTAGTACCCCATTTAGAGGTTTTGAAACTTTGCCAGAGTTTGATTTAACCTGTAGTATATCCATCCTTGACACGAAACTGATTAGTATTAATTTCATGTATGGAGCCAGTTTGGTTGCGGTAACCTTGTTTTTCATTGATTGAAATTTAATTTGTATACCAGCAGTTGTGATGACGGCAGTGCAGCTGGTGTCAAATTCTGCATTTGTAGAATTGAGCTGAGTTGAGCCATGGTCGTGGAAAACAGAGCGTAATGCATATGAAGTTAGCACAGGCTAATCTGGGACTTTTTCTGCCTAGACTAGATTGTCGTTTAGAAGAGACTTTCTTTAAACAAAAAATTGCATGAATGCGGAAAGTGTAGTCCCAGATTTGCCTGTGCGGACTGCACAGGCTGATCTAGGATATCACACTTTATGAACATGCTTTAAGCCCTGTTTTCCCAGACAGTGGCTCATTTGGTTTGGTTAAACAGAGATTTCAAAGTATCAGGCAGCTTATTTACAGACTCATGGCAGCCCCTTTGTGTGTTTGTTATGCCCCCAAAGGTGGCCATATAGCGATTGCACTGTCCGTCTGTCTGTCTGTCCCTCTGTCTGTCTGTCCGTCTGAAAATCCGTCACACTTTGCGTTTAGGTTTCAAAAAATGTGGAAAAACACTTAGCGTTTATGTTTAGAAAAATGTGGAAAAAGGGGGCATATGTCATCCTATGGTGACAAGCGTTGTTCATAAAAAAATTACAACACTATATCATTAAAACTGCTGTAAGGCCATGACGAATATTAATTATGTGCAGTCTGTTTGTTTTCGGATGACTCATACCCACCTTGCATGCTATGAGTGGAAAAGTAGCCAATGTAAACTTTCTAATCCCTCCTCATGATTTTCAAATCTTTAAAAAGCTTTACAAAGCAAGGCAAATGAATGAGATATGGCTAAGATAAGTGGCTAAGCCTAGTGCCGTAGGAATTTACAACTGCAGATGTCTGATAAAAATGCATTTGTACATGCTCAGGATTTGAATTAATTGCATGGTCTAAAGATTCCTGCAGTGCATGATTCACCACCATTTTCACTATTTTTACAACACTTTTATATATAAACTTTATTTTTATGCCCCCTTCTTCGAAGAACAGGGGTATATTGTTTTTGGCCTGTCTTGTCTCACTCTGTCTGTCTGTCTGTCATTCTGTCCCAAAACTTTAACCTTGGTCATAACTTTTGCAATATTGAAGATAGCAACTTGATACTTGGCATGCATGTGTATCTCATGGACTTGCACATTTTGAGTGGTGAAAAGCTCAAGGTCATCCTAAAAGGTCAAAGGTCAAATATATGGGTCAAAATCGCTCAAAAGGGGGCATCGTGTCACTTAGTCTTGTTCTGTTTAAAATGCTGGGAAATTTATAAAATAATAATTCTCATTCAAAGTTTAAGTTTTAATATGTCTGCATCCAGTTCAATACATACTATGACATTTCCTTCTTATAATTTAAAAGATCTGCATAGTCTTTTATGACCATGAATTTATTTGATATATATGTATATATCATTGACTGTGAATTAGAGCTTCTTGGCTTCTTGAAAGGGGAGCAACTATTAATAAAAAATACTGTATTCTAGTTTTATGAAACTGAGTTGCCCCCCATTAATATCTGCATTCATAAGCATTATGATGCTCTTGTAACTATACAAAGTTAAATTAAATAATTTTATACCATTGTCTATAATATTTGTATGCCCTCTTTTAAAAAGAAGGGGGGTAAATTGTTTTTGGCCTGTGTGTCTGTCTGTCTGTCATTGTGTGGGTCTGTCTTTTTGTGTGTCTGTCTTTCTGTCCCAAAACTTTAACCTAGGTTCAAGTTTTGTCATAACTTTTGCAATATTGATCATAGCAACTTGATATTTGGCATGCACGTGTATCTCATGGAGCTGCACATTTTGATGAAAGGTCAAGGTCATTCTTCAAGGTCATAGGTAAAAAAAATAAATCAAAGTGGCACAATAGGGGGCATTGTGTTTCTGACAAAGACATCTCTTGTTTATTTATATAACATTTTATATCTGCATGATAAATTATTAAATGTTGACCTTTATACAATGCCAAATAACTTTTTGTACGAGACATGCCTTCAAATGGGATTGAGCATACATCTATAAAATCGTGCATTTCACTAAAGAACCTTAATCAATAATGTACATGCGTATAGCTATACTTCATGTCGATAACATTTATGTAATGTTGATGTAATGATTTAACTACAACTACTTACTCCCGCATTCCCATCGAAAGTGGCCCCAGGAAAATTAACATTCTATATAAAGCCCTTGCTATGCCCCTACAAAAAAAGTTGTCTTCTTCCTTAATGGTGTTTTTTTCTTCAGTTTTGCAACTTATTTTAGGAAATGAGCAAATGAAAACCTTACAAAATAAGAATTTTATTAACAATACTTTGAATTCAATCTAAATTAATCTCGTTAATGCCATTATATCCCCAGATGCCATAATAAAAAGTGTGTTCAGAAAACATATGGGAGATTGTGGCAGGTAGATATTGTGAGTTTATAGTGAAGTTGAAAAATCATACCGAAAAGCATGACATTCTTGAGAAAACCTGTTGAACAATATTTGGATTTCATTAAGAATACAATTCTGCCATTTTCAATACAAATTTATTTGTTAAGAGGCATATTTTGTAAATTTAGTGGTGTAATATTCGAGGCTATTTGAACACTCATTGATTTGTATCACATATTTTGTAAGATGATAAATTGATAGTTACGTTTCACATTTCCAATCAATTAATGCTATCCATTACAAAATGCAGCAACGTCATTATTAGATATTGGTACAACAGGCAAGTATGTGTTATGGTCTGTTATAGAAAATGCAACTCTTTGGCCCTCAATCCAAGTATTAATTATCCAAAAGCTTCTGAGTGTTATCAAGTAGCTAAAATCACAGTTTTCTGTTACAAAACTTGAGACTTAAAAGGCTTGCACCATTCAATTCACAAACCTTAACAAAAGTAGAACAACAGACTGTAAGCCTCTTGTTCAAAGGTGAAAATTAACTTTCACGTTGTAAATGAGAACCAAAAATATTTCACAGGTAGGTTTAAATCAGTATCGTGAGAAAAGTGTTTCCTTTTTACCGTACCCAAATATTTGGGCATGTTTGTATTATTGTTCTCATTTGTAATATTGCAATGTGGTTGAAAGACCGTCCTGAATGTCTGTTTATGCCCTTTATATTTGCTAACAAAATATTAATTGCCTATGCAAATATGAGACCGCAGCAGACAGTAAGTCAAATGTCACCCTGCTTATTTGATCATGGAGCTCAATGGGAGAAAAGATGTGGAAGTTATATTAGTTTAATGTAAAAGACAGAATAAACATATAAGAAAGAATTGAACTTACTTAACTGTAGGCCAGCTTAACTTTGTTTTGTGAAGTTTTTTCTCCAGCATATGAAATTCTCCATGACCTGACATTTTGCTTGACATTTATTTTATTGCTTGTTGATCTTGAAATTCCTCAATTGTTGTTGCTTTCAGTTGTTAACCCTTTGAGCGCTGGAACCGGATTTTGAAGGCCTTTGCAAACAGTTTGGATCCAGATGAGACGCCACACAACGTGGCGTCTCATCAGGATCCAAACTGTTTGCTATTCTGATAGTTTTCTTTGAAAAAAAATCAAAGAAAATGCTAATTTTAGAAATTCAGCAGACAACATTTTAGCAGACGACAAATTTCCCAGCATGCAAAGGGTTAAAAGTTGTGTTTCATTATTGGAGAGGAAAAGTTAGAATCAAAACAATATTCAATTACAATGTATCATGCTCTGTTCATCTAAGCTTTTACACTCATTTTCATCCATGTCACATATTATTAATTTGCAGTGCGGGTAATTCAGTGATTTGCATCTTTGTCCTTATTATTGTAAACTGAATGTTACAAACCCAGTGAATGATATCTGTCCAGGAATTATGTTCTCGGTGTTGTGTTTTGCAGAATAAAGAACGGTTATACTAATTTTCCTTCAGAAGAAACAAACAAAATGTTAACCTAACATGTAAGATTTCAGCCTGATGGTCTCTTGGCCCATATTCACCAACCCATTCTTAGACTTAACCCTTTGCATGCTGGGAAATTTGTCGTCTGCTAAAATGTCGTCTGCTGAATTTCTAAAATTAGCATTTTCTTCGATTTTTTTTCAAAGAATACTATCAGAATAGCAAACAGTTTGGATCCAGATGAGACGCCACATTATGTGGCATCTCATCTGGATCCAAACTGTTTGCAAAGGCCTTTAAAATCCAGTTCCAGCGATCAAAGGGTTAAGTCTAAAGACTGGACTTCAACCCAAGAAATCTTACTTCAGAATTTGAACTGATGCATGTTATAAATGATAATTATGTCATAAGCATGATTTTCTATATGAAGAGTGGTGTACGCTGAGGTTTCAAATGTCATTACTTAGAACATTACAGTTTTAAGAATATTCTTTATTCCTAGACTTAAGTCTAAAAATAGGTTGGTCTATACTTGCCCTGTTTTTTGGCTCACCTGAGCAGGAAATGACCACAAAGTCACATTGGAAGTCAAATATTGGTCAAACCATCTTTATCACACATTCAATATCTGTAAGATATGGGATAGTTTTGTTTACAATGTCATTCAGCTGTCAAAGCTGGTCTCTGTCATTTCTTGTACTCAGATGAGCGCTTTGGGCCACTATGGCTCTCTTGTGTTATAGGCAAAAAGTTATCTAACAAAAACAAAGTGGAACAAGACGATTCTGAGCAGAGAATAACAAATTGTAGTTGCATGTACTTCAATGGTGATAAGCTATGATTAATAAAAAATAATAATTAAACAATACATTAAATTAACACTTAATCTAGTTTGTTTGTTTGTTATCCAAAGACCACTAGTCTTCCAACCAGAATACTACATGTATAACTAATGTGAAACTTGTAATGGAATAACAGGTGGTACAACTGAAAACCTATTTGCCTATATAATTAAATAGGTCTGTCATGGCATACATTAAGCAGCCTGTCAAGTATAATGCATCTAGGTAAAAGAGTGAATATCTGCATGAAATGTAAGATAATTATGCAAAATAAAAACTGAAGTCGTTGGACTGCTACTGTTTTTTGGCTTACCTGCTTAGTTTTTGTGAACCTGTAATGTTTGGGGTCCTAGGGTACAATGGGTCATTTTATGACTCAGTTAAAGATACAATCATGCCATGAATCATAAACTAAATCCTAAAATGTTGTTTGAAATTGTGCATATGTTGCATTTTCCATTGTAAAAATCAGCTTGCTGTCAAGTTTGTAAGCTACAATCTCAAACCATGGGGTCGCAGAAAGAAAAACAGAAGAGCATGTTTATTTTTTGCAAGAAAATATTTATGTTTGATGGTAGATCAGATGTAACCAGAGTGATAAAGGGTGATGCAGTCAAGAAAATACGAGGAGGAGGTGTGAAAGACATACATGGTCTGTGAAGGGTGAGCACTGTGAAACAAAGCAGCATTGGTTCTTGTATTTGTGTGGGCTATACTGGTTACATATACCTGCAAAAATCTATATAGGATTCATTACTCCTTCATATCCTGCAATTGCTTTAAAATTGTGATTTTCGATGAAGGTTTACATAGTATTTTTATTTCTTTAGCAACATTGGTATAATCTTAGTCCTATAAATATGTTATTTGCAAGAACCACATTTCTACGTTCATGGTCAAGGTCATACTTTGACATTGAAGGTCGAAATACAGTACTCAAAAGAATCTAATGTTATGTCAGAGCGGTATATGAAACATGTACCGTATTAGAATCATCTGCAGTGATTGCTCTAGTTTGCATTTGACCCTTTACGTAAATATAGGCCCAACCTATTCTGAGTAAGTAAGTCCAAATATCTGGCGCACTGCCTTGGGTGGTATAACACCATCATACGTTTATAATGAGAATTTAATTGCACTCTACCAATAAATCAACATATTGGTCACACTTTTTCACTTCTTAACCCTTTGCATGCTGGGAAATTTGTCGTCTGCTAAAATGTTGTCTGCTGAATTTCTAAAATATGCATTTTCTTTGATTTTTTTTCAAAGAATACTATCAGAATAGCAAACAGTTTGGATCCTGATGAGACGCCACCTTCTGTGGCGTCTCATCTGGATCCAAACTGTTTGTAAATGCCTTCAAAATCCGGTTCCAGCACTCAAATGGTTAATTGTAGGATGTTGACATAACCCTCCGATTAGTAGTGCTCACTTATTCAATCAGCAACAACATTCCTTTGATAAGGGTCCTCTCTACAAATGGTTCAATGACTGCAATATCAGGGATCTAACATTCCACCATACTGTTCCTGATAAGGAAACCCCTGAAGTCTCTTTGAGATTAGATAATTTCCTCATTTTAGTGTCCAGTCTATCAAACAAAGGGCAGGGGCATGGTTTGAAATTAAAATTATCATTCACTTTAGTGATAAAATATTATATGACATGATAACTAAAACTATAACATTTTAACAATTTTAACACCATGACTATAGCAGGAGACTTTGTGAAAATAAATAGGGCTTCCTTGTTAGGTCCCCTAGGGCTTCATTGTTAGGTCCCCTGACAAGGCAGGTTCCCAGAGCAAGGCCCCTGATGTGGAAGTGATGAAAATCTCCCTGTAACCTGGGTGAGATATTAATAGCCCCTGGACAGATGTTTTCCATCACAGGGCCATTTGGTGCACCTTGGACTTTACTGTCTCAAATAGCAGGATAGAAAGTTTTAAATCTGCCTGTACCATAATAGGACAGTGTATTGGCAAACTGTAATTACTGTTGCGGCAGGGAAACTGGTGACAGCTGTGCGTATTTGTACATTATAAGCCTGCAGTCTGTGATCAACAAGTAAACTCTGTGTTTGGATTATGTTTATCTTTTTGACAAAAGCTTGGATTAAAACTTTTTCTGGAAATATTTCCGTGATCAATAATTTTGAAAGGCCTGTATACAAACAAAATAATAAAAAAACATTTTGATCACTAGGTTTTTTAAAGGATTTCTGTGCAGAAAGTATGTGAACTATTGAGGACTGGGTCTTTAACTTGAAGTATTACACATTGATTGAATGGGCAATCGGACAAAAGCTGTTATCGCCTGGACCAAAAAACAGAAGCTGCATCTAACCTTACAACTGATTACTTTGGATTATACAGGGGAGAAATTAGATACATTAATGTAAATAGGATAGTGGTATTGTCCGTGCCAGTAGGCTATTTTCTTGTACATGGTTTCAGTCGTTCAACGTTGACAGATCAATATGGGTGGATGTGCTTACAAATAGAAAAGTGTTGTTGACGCGTAATATCGTTCTATCAAAATAAAAAAGTGTTGTTTATGCGTAATACCGTTCTATCATTAATCCGTCTTGACGCAATTGACGTACTCGTTATTTAATGTTTGTTTAGCCTTGAGGATTAATTAACTAGATTACCAAAATGATAGCTGTTAAACTGTAAAGAGATAAATAAAAAAGCTTACATAGAAAAGATTATCCTGTGGATTAGTGTGTGAGACTTGCGGATTTAAAAATGTACATCTGTATGACAGGGTAAGTTTTGACCACAAGTTTTATACATTTATTTTAAGTTCACTTTGTTTTCTTTGACTTTGAAATCTGAACATAAATTTGTATACTTTCATGAATTCTATTTTCCAGTGTTCTGTTTTAAGTGTTTAAATATTCTTTTTGGTTTTTGTGCTTGTTTAATTGTCTTATAATTACTCTTTGCAACTTATTCATGTCAATTTTAATGTGTTTTTGTCTCGCTATTTTCTTTTACCAATATTGGCAATGTTTGTTTGTCAACTATCAAATTCCCCAGTGATTTACAATATTACCACACTTGGTCTGAAAATTAATATTCCTCGCAGTCAGGTTAAAGAGTTCAAAATAACATGTAGTTACCAAAAATAATAATACAATTTGTTGAATGTTCAGTTCAATTCATTTTTAATGTTCTTTAAATTTATTTTATTTTTAACAATCTAGTTGCCGTTGTTCAGTTGCATTTATTATGTAATGTTTTATTTTCTAAGTCAAGTTCTCTAAGGTTTGTGAATGTTTATTAAATAATTTATCATTTATTAAGACCAAGAGGCTTTCTTGAAAGGAGGTATTTATATATCCCAACTGAAAAGCAATACAATTGCTCAGTTGCTTTGAGAATTGAGAATTTGCTGTGGAAGATGCCGATAGTTCTAACCCTTTGCATGCTGGGAAATTTGTCGTCTGCTAAAATGTTGTCTGCTAAATTTCTAAAATTAGAATTTTCCTTGATTTTTTTTCAAAGAATACTATCAGAATAGCAAACAGTTTGGATCCTGATGAGAGGCCACATTCTGTGGCGTCTCATCTGGATCCAAACTGTTTGCAAAGGCCTTCAAAATCCGGTTCCAGCACTCAAGTGTTAATGCATGTGCATAAAGTGTCATCCCTGATTAGCCTGTGCAGTCTGCCCAGGCTAATCAGGGACCACACTTTCCACTTTCATGGTATTTTTTGTTTCAATGAAGTCTCCTCTTAGCGAAAATCCAGTTTAGGCGGAAAGTGTCGTCCCTGATTAGCCTGTGTGGACTTCACAGGCTTATCTGGGACAACACTTTATGCACATGAATTTAACCCCCTTTTCATAGAGCAAAGCTCAAATGTTCAGATGCTCAAATGTTGGCCGGTGATCTATGCCTCTATTTGCAAGTTCTGCAAGGTATACTGTAGTCACCTATTGGTATCTGTGGTCAGACATACTGCAGCTGTCTTGTTATGACCCATTACAAATNTTGTTTTTATGTCTGTTTTCAGATCAGTCACAAAAGCCTTTTTATGAAATACCGAATGTTACGCAATCTTAAAATGTTATTTGGAAACAGCCGAACTCGAACAAGAAATTTTCTCATCAGTTTGGGACTGTTATTCTTTATAATTTACATAATTGGAGTAAATCGCACAGGCATGTACATAGTGAAATACCCTGGTGATCAACAAAACAGGGACTTTGATAAATACCTCATGAAATATGAAAACAACTATTGGACAAAGAAGAATACAAAAACAATTCTTTTCTGGACACCATTTTTCAATTCCTGGGTCTGGTTGGATGAAGCTGTGAATGCACTGAAAACATGCCCTGTGTCATGTAGCGTTACCCGTGACAGAGCAACATTAAAAGACAGTGATGCTGTTCTATTCCATGCTAATGACCTTTGGAAATACAAAGGATTTTTTGCCACCATACACAATGTTGATGTTGAAATGCCAGGCATGAGATCTCCAAACCAGGTCTGGGCTGTGTTAAGCTGGGAACCAATGATGTACATGTGGGGAAATATCAAGCCACATGTGTTTAACTGGACAATTATGTACAGAAGAGAGTCCACCATATATAACCCGTTTACCAGCTATTACAAAATGTCAGATGAAGAATTAAAGCAGCAACCCAATGCAAAGGAGACAACCAATTTCTTCAAACAGAAATCTAAATTTGCAACAACGTTAGTAAGTAACTGTAAGGATCAAGCAGGCAGGTACAGAATTATCAAGGAGCTTCAGAAGTATATCGACTTGGACTACTTTGGCTACTGCTCAGGGAATATCAATTGCCCTGCTGGAGTTCCGGCGTCGGAATGTGGACACAAGCATATGAGGCACTACAAGTTTTACCTCGCTTTTGAAAACAGTTATTGCAGAGACTATGTTTCAGAGAAATTCTGGAACGCAGTTGACCGCCGTCAAATTCCTGTAATTATGTCTGTCTGTCTGTCTGTCTGTCTGTCCCAAAACTTTAACCTTGGTCATAACTTTTGCAATATTGAAGATAGCAACTTGATATTTGCCATGCATGTGTATCTCATGGACCTGCACATTTTGAGTGGTGAAAGGTCAAGGTCATCCTTCAAGGTCAAAGGTCAAATATATGGGTCAAAATCGCTCAAAAGGGGGCATAGTGTTTCTCAAACAGTCATCACTTGTTTCAAAACAAATTATATGGATGCTCACTGTTGGCATCATACAAATCTCAAGATCTGGTCATGGCAAGGTGGACACCAAATCCAATACAACTGCAATCTGTGTAAAATTCAGAGCAATTTTCATTATTTAAGTTTTAAACTTTTGACACTGGAAGACTCAATGTTGAAAGAATAAGCTTGTGTGACATACTACAGGCTTTTTATGTATTTCAAAAGTTTAATAAGTATTTGTTCATACAATTAATCTGTAAGTGTTTCATTGACCTGGTGAAGACATGAAATCCTAACAGCTGTATTTTATTGAAAATGTTGCCTAGGTTATTTCAGGATTCAAGTTTGCTGTAGTTGTAAAAGTTTAAGATTTTATCACTTAAACATTTAATTGTTGCCATAAAGATTTAAGCCTGTCAATTAAAGGTATTGTAACCTTTCCACCTGAAATTAATCAAGTGGGGTCCATTACATTCCCAAAGGTGTATATACTGCCATGACAATAAACGTCAAATCTCATTTTCAATAGGGCCTAATGAGAAATGTTGCCAGATGATCGGACAATAAACTGGCATACTAACTAATAGGGCTGTAAATGGAGATGAGGTCCTAGCTATCAATTTAACCATAAGAGGTCTTTGGCCAGGTTTCAAAAGCCAAGCTATGAAAGATAGAAACCCTCGAGGTATAAGGCATTGTCAACTAGTGTGCAATGTTTTTTTTTGTTGTGAAAGATTCTGTTCTTCCTTCGATGTATAAATTCTGAAGTTTGTTTGCTATAACCTGTTGAGTTTTCATGGCAAACATTCAGTACTTACAAACTTGGAAAAAATTTGCTCAATATAGGGTTTAAAGGCCCTATAAAGGTGACAAATCCAATTATTATGCATATAAACTGGTCTAATTTTTACCGGATTTCAGTTACTCTTGCATAAAAAATGCTAATAACACAGCTTAGGTGCAACGTTGTCAAGAATTATGGAAGATATACCCGTTTCATAATTGGAAGAAATGTTTACAACTTTGCAACTAACGTGGTGTGTAGCCTCAAAGCGGTGACGTATGCTAAAAATAGCCGAAAGAAAATTCAATTTTAATTCTATTTTAAACAACTTTTTACCAGCAGAAAGTAACTTATTAGATCACTACAAACCTACTTTGTGAGTGATACCGGAAAACTTTGAAAATCAACGATATATTTTGGTGACCTGAGTCACTTTCACTTTCCCCGAGTAAACAGCGATGTAAATAAACTGATTGTTTGATAACACAATTGACTTGAAGGACACTGTATTTTGAGCTCAAAACAAGTTGTATTGCTCATTTTTTATGGTCATGTCCAATAGCATATTTATATTGTTTTTTGATAACCTTTATAAATAAAATATGAAAAAAATATTAAAAAATCTGTAAATAATAACGGATGTCACCTTTATAGGGCCTTTAAAGTAGGACAGAAAAGCGCTTGGTCTATCTATTAAAACATGCTTTTTGAGTACGGAAGAAATCTACACTTTAATTATGTAATAGAAACCATGGAATAATATATCTCCCCAGTGATGCAGTCTAATATGGTAAAAGTGATTTCCATAATAGAGCAGTTAAACCTGCATACATTATTGCTTTAGTGTCCAGGTCTGCTGACACTTGCAATATTTATTTGCATCTCATTACAGAAAGTTCATACATACATTTTAAGTCTATGACAACTTAAGTAACGCATAAAAGCATCTTACATTGGAGCTAGAAGGGTCTACTGACACTTGCAATATTCATTTGAAGAATGTTCATACATACATTTAAGTCTGTGACAACTTACCCAACGCATAAAAGCATCTTACATCAGAGCTAGGAGGTCATAGTTAACGGTCCCTGTCGTGATGAGACATACATTAAAACTACATTTGCAACATCTATGAAACGTCTTTGTTATTGTGGCCTAAGTTAAAACAGTAGACAACAAAAACATTGTTAGTAATCCTTTTGATAACCCATAAACCTGTCATTTGTGTTTTATGGTGTGGTTGAAACTCATGTGACTGGTCTAAGTACAATCATGACCTTTCTGTGAGTAGCCAGCATCATGGCAAAATTTTATCTCAAATAATACAGGCTTCTGTGCATGTTTTGAAAAGTGAACATAAAATTGTTTATATGAATAAAAAAAAATAACAACCAGTCAAAAATTACCAATACAAATTTAAATGACAAAATTCTTTTCTTCAATACAAAATAAATCAACAAGAACCATCCTGACAAATGTTAAATTTTTCTCTATACATGTACTTAATTTACTTTTCATTACCATTAAGCATTTTTACTTAGTGTTTGTATATTGGCCATAATTAGATGCTCAGTGTCTGTAACAGTTGATTCAGAACCCAGAATGTACTCAGTTTGCGGGCACAAAAATTACATTTTAAGTACATTTTATATTAAATAGCACTGAAGTCTTAGTGGTTTGTGGGTGCATAGTAATTTAGGATTTTAAATCAAAATCCTATGCCATATAAGGCTCTATAATGCATTCAAGCAATTGATTCAAAGAGGGCATTTGGTGAATAAAGTTGTTTATACCCAACAATGACTGAGCATCCGAGATTGGAATTCAGGGGTTAATACGACCAGTTGTAAAAATACAAATAAAATTGCTTGTCATTGTCACCATCCATAGTAAAGAGCTGCTTATGGAAGATGATTTACAATTGATCGACATAATCCATACTTTACCCTTGAGTGAACTTTTATTGAGCACCATATTTTTGTAGTATTTGATTTATTTTCATTTGTGAGAGTATAATTATGGATAGGTATTTGTATGGAAGATTTCTGAACTATCATTCAGAAGTTCAGATACCATTTAATACTGATAATTATAAAATTATTTAAGAAATGTGTTTAATACTTTTCTCTGATCTCCGAACCACATCATGTTAACCTATTTATGCCTAGTGGACTCTCCCATCATTCTAAATTGGATCAATTTATTTCCAAAATTAGGGATGTCTAGCATATTTATTTCTATATTTAGAATATTTCTTACAGAAATTCCTTTAACATATGTGCAGACAATGAATCAAGGTCAAGGTCATCTGTGCGGACAATGAATCAAGGTCTAGGCCATCTGTGCAGACAATGAATCATGATCAAGGCCATCTGTGCAGACAATGAATCAAGGTCAAGGTCATCTATGCAGACAATAAATCAAGGCCATCTGTGCAGAAAATGAATCAATGTCAAGGCCATGTGTGCAGACAATTAATTAAGGTCAAGGTCATCTGTGCAGACAATGAATCAATGCCATCTGTGCAGAAAATGAATCAATGTCAAGGCCATCTTTGCCGACAATGAATCAATGTCAAGGCCATCTGTGTGGACAATGAATCAAGGCCATCTGTGCAGAAAATGAATCAGGGTCAAGGTCATATGTGCTGACAATTAATCAATGTCAAGGCCATCTGTGCTCACAATGAATCAATAATCAAGGTCATATGTGTAGACAATGAATCAAGGTCATCTGTGCAGACGATGAATCAAGGTCAAGGTCATCTGTGCAGACAATGAATCAAGGGCAAGGTCATCAGTGCAGGAAATTAATCAAGGTCAAGGTCATTCTCTGCATTTCAAGCTGGATTTCTGTCTTCCCACTCATTGTATCCACCATACTTAAGTTTTCAAATAACACATTTTTTTATGTCCCCGGTAGGGTGGCATATAGCAGTTGATCTGTCCGTCAGTCTGTGCGTCCGTCCGAAAACTTTAACATTGGCCATAACTTTTGCAATATTCAAGATAGCAACTTGATATTGGCATGCATATGTGTATCTCATGGAGCTGCACATTTTGAGTGGTGAAAGGTCAAGGTCATCCTTCAAGGTCAAAACTAAAAAAAAAACAACAAAAAAAACAAAGCGGCGCAGTAGGGGGCATTGTGTTTCTGACAAACACATCTCTTGTCATATATGATTTTCCAATACTTGTTTTTATGCTAATCTGGGCTATAAAGGTCAAGGTCAATTGCATAGGATTATGTTTGATAGCTATTTCTTATTATTTCACACTAATTTATGGAATTACTGTGTATTATTGTTAAACCTTATTACGACTGCTTGTTTCAAAGCCCCATTTTAACTGAGACACTTCAAATCCAGTTCCTTGGTTACTGGGAACCGCTGTTTGGTTTTCATAAGGTTTGAATGCTTTTCATTTGGTCTTTTTTCCTTTTATAGTTAATAAAATGTCAACTTCAAATTTAATAAAATTTCAGTTGAATTCAACCATTTATCTCATAATGAAGTTTTTATAATGGATGGAAGATACAAACGATCAGACCGATGTCTCCATATATTTCGGGTTGCCTGTTTATCAATCATATCAGCTGATGAATATTGCATAGTTCCATGAAATGATCTTGCTGATGTTCTGTTAATGATGTTTTATGGAGATCATGCATAGATATTTATCATCTTCTGCTTTGAGAAAGAGAAGTAATTGGAAAATATTTTGATTAAATCACATTCCTGTCTTTACAACTTACGAAAATGATCGCCCTATATGTGATTCCTCTTTGATTGAAATTCTGTAAGTTTGTTAGCAAGAGGCAAGGTTTGGGATGTACATATTGAGCCTCGATCTGTGAAAAGGGGGTTTTAACCCTTTGCATGCTGGGAAATTTGTCTTCTGCTAAAATGTCGTCTGCTGAATTTCTAAAATTAGCATTTTCTTCGATTTTTTTTCTAAGACCACTATCAGAATAGCAAACAGTTTGGATCCTGATGAGACGCCACGTTCTGTGGCGTCTCATCTGGATCCAAACTGTTTGCAAAGACCTTCAAAATCCAGTTCCAGCACTCAAAGGGTTAATGCATGTGCATAAAGTGTCATCTCAGATTAGCCTGTGCAGTCTGCACAGGCTTATCAGGGACAACACTGTCCTCTTTTATCGTATTTTTGGTTTTAAGGTAGACTATTCTTGACGAAAATCCAGTTTAGACGGAAAGTGTAGTCCCTGATTAGCCTTAGTGGACTGCACAACCTAATCTGGGACGAATCTTTACGCACACGCATTTAACCTCCTTTTCACAGAGCGGGGCTCATATTATTAAGGTACTGAAGTGTGTTCTTTGTATGGCATGAAGGTTGATGGATATATGGCTGTCATTTCATTGTCCTCTGACTGACAGGATGCAGTTCAAACGTCTCCTCTTTCCGTCTCCTTTCTGTGATGATGCAGCAGTTTTTAGTGTGAGCGTTAGCTCACGCTTAAGTAGAGAGGCAGTTTTGAAAATCACTATGCCTTAACTACGCTAGGGACGACAACTGCAGCTAGTAAAGATAACCACTGCCTGTTTACACTGTAGCAGACAGCATGTATAAGGTTTAAGAGCTTGTTCAACGATATTGGCCAGTCTAGTGTTTATAATAGCTTGTGGGAAGACATTTGCCAGTTTATCATTGAAATCTGTACATATTGGCTGCTTTCAGGGAAAATGGGGCTTAATGCTGCATGAAAAGTCTGTCATGTTGAAAACATTGTTGCTCAATTATTTCAAGAAAATGAATACAGTATTAGATACACATAACACAACATGTACATGATTATAGGCTTGCTATTTTTTAGCAAGGAAACAAAATTCTAATGATGGTTGCCAGTGCAGCAACCAATTGTGGAAAAAAAGACATATTGTTGTTATTTTGTCTAAGTTATCTCTATAACATAAATATGAGGATGAACTGCGCACACACATCTCGACCTGTGCTTTAAGACACACTCTTTATAAATTTGAATGGGTTGTGTTCATTTCAAACTTGCCATATAAAAAGCTATAAAATAATTTTTTAAACTAAAGTTTGTCTCAGATTATGCAATAGCGAACACTTCAGTGCCTTCAGCGCTTTGATTAATGTAGTGGTGGCCTACAAATTGTGTGCGGTTTATTTACCCTGTTGCTAAATATTGATTTTCAATTAGTAGGAATTGTTTGCGGGTTAACATCAGTTATGTTTGTCAGTAAAAAATAGGGTTTTACTTAGCAATAAAAAATAGGTAATGTAAATATGCAGAATTGTCATATAACTCCTTAAATTTCTCCGGATTGTTTATTTTTATGACATAACTGGAAAATAAATATGCATACTTGAGTATTTCATTTATTCAATTTCAGCTTGAAATCCATGTCCAAAAGATTACAAATATAGAAGCTTTAGTACAAATTTGAATATATTATTCGCCGCCAAAGGCCGAGGGATATAGAATTGGCGTTGTCCGTCATTCAGTCTGTCCTTCATTTCTGTCCGTCTGTCACAAAATATTGAAATTGACGGGGGGATATCAATTCAAGGAATTTGCCTGTTTATAATGTGATGTATGTGCCACTCACATTGATGTATGTACATTTTGTCACAATTTGTACACAAAGCGATAAAAATTAAGATAAAAGGATTTGCACCTTGTATTGAACATTGATAAACAAAGTAAACAGCCGGTCAGGATATGTTGACAGATATATTGAACACTATTGTTTATAAAGGTCAGAAGTCACATAAACCCCATGACCGCAAAGAGTCCATATATGTGTTTATGAGTCATAAAAGCTAATAAAACAATCTCAATATTATTTTTCCTATTTCATATTCAAAATAAAACCTTTATAATGCAACAGAACAAACCAACTTCTAAGGAATATATGCTTTATGATATAACTGTACTTTGTTAATATTTGATAATACCTGTGAGACAAAGTAAAACAACAGATTGCATATTATTAACAGAAATAATACAAATTTGGTTTTACCAAAATCTTGATAAGCAAAGTTCTTTGCCCTGGTTGTGCAATACATTTTGCATATAAGAATAGGGGAAAATGAGTCGGAAAATATTGTAGTCATACAAACTTAAAGTTGTAATGATGTTGATATGTTTTCAAGTAAAGTAAACATTAATCAGCTTGTATTATGTACTGCAATTTCAGAGCGGTTTCCCCTGATCCAAATTTTTAATGCAGAAACAGTTATTTAAAGGAAAATATCTACAAACAAGGTCACCTGAATTGTTTTTTGCAGTGCAAGCAAATGTGTATACAATTAAAAAATATCTTAATTTTGCAACATGTTGAGAATTTATATTTAAAACAAGGCTTGTCACCATAGGATGACATATGCGCCCTTTTTCCACATTTTGAAACCTAAACGCAAATTGTTTTTCCACATTTTTCAAAACCTAAACGCAAAGTGTGACGGAATTTCAGACGGACAGATGGACAGACAGACGGACAGTGCGATCACTATATGCCCACCTTTGAGGGCATAAAAACACAGACACGATACATTAAGAAACCAAAAATACACTCTAAAACATTACAACCAAGTGTTTATCAAACTCTCAGTTTAATGAAGAAATGGCAGTATGAACAGCAATCTAACCGACTGCACTGAGCTGTGAACACAATGTGAAACCAGTAACACGGTAAAATAATTTTTTTTTAAAACAGGTCGCCGTGGCGAAGTGGATATGGTGTCCGCCTAGCGATCGGGAGGTCACGGGTTTGAACCCCACTGGGGGCGTTCCTTCGATCTCTCCAAAGACACCAAGTACTGGTTCTAGTCCTAGGAAACGGACTCGAGAGCATTTCTATAAGCATAAGGCTTTCAATGCAATGGAGCTAAAATAAATGGGTTTAAACTAAATAAATTGTTTCTTCTCTTTTTCGGAAACTTACAAATTGCCAGCTAACTTTTCAATGATCTGGCGTGTTTGCAAGAATATGACTATAATCATAGTTTGAATGATTAACAATCTACATGATGAATGTGGCTTATTTAAGGTCGCCCTGGCGTAGGCGTAGGTCACGGGTTCGATTCCCACTTTGGGAGCGTTCTTTAGATCTCCCCCATAGACACCAAGTACTGGTTCTAGTCCCAGGAAATGGATTCGAGGGCCTTTTAAATAAGCCTTAGGCTTTTGATGGAATCAAACTAAAATAAAAAGGTTTAAATTCCACTTCAAGAAAAAAATCCTCTAGGAAATAATGAATTGTAAATGTTATGTAACATTTCAATACACAAAATATCAGTAAGACTGGTATCTGTGGTTTCTGACATTTATTATATCTCCATCCTATCACCTGAACCAGATTTTTGTATGGATGTTTTATCTTTTGATGAGTTCTTCAGAACACTTGAATGACCTTTCGACATTGATTACGTGATAAACATTCGTAGTTTTTAAGTACGCAAATATAGCGGATGAATCTGAACAAAATAACAAGTGCTAGACGTACCGCAAGTACATTGAACTTGGAGTCGCTGTGCATGTTGTAAGACACAATCTCTTATATGTTTTTGTTACAATATCAACAATTATACTAAATACACTTGCATCGTATTTCAAATCACAAAGAAATAAAACATAAAGTTGAATAAATAAACAAGTGATTTAGGACTATATTACAATCGGACTGCTAATTTTCAAAATGCAAAATGGACGTCACTAACCTGTCTTTGAAAAAAGCTCAATATGGCAATGAAGAAGTGACTGTAATTGACCACCCAGAGTTTAATTTTATCCTGATGTATAGAATACAGAATGAAGATCTGATGAACAATAGTCTGCATATACTGATATATTATGTTATCCATTACCATGTCAGACAGACACCATAAATCAGAACTCTTATATTACACAGTCATTTACATACACGAAATCCATATGTCCCTTAGTGATTATAGCCACCAAGATATAGGCCTTGAATAATGAACGTTAGTCAGGAAAATTGAGAATATGTATTGATCAATTTCAATCTGATAAAGCTCACAGACAGTTGACAAAACCGACAGAGGTGTCAAATAATTACATGGGTGGACAGTCACACAGCGATGATAATAATCTTGTGGCTTTGCAGAGCTTTATTGTGGCTGAATGCAGCCTGTCAGTATTGAGAATTATGATATGAAAAGCAGCTGTTGCTTAACCATCTGGTCAGGCTGTCCCCTTTTATGTGTATTGTGCTAGGGACATTTGGGGTTTATGGTTGAGGGGCTGAACCTTATTGTATGTGTTTTTCAATGTCATTGGCATGTCCTTATAAGGCACCTGTTCATGTTAATATGACTTCTGATCTGCTAATGATAGATAGCTCTTGTTAATTCTGATTGGCTGTTGATAGAATTTTCTTGAATTCTGATTGGCTGTTGATATAATTTTCCTGAATTCTGATTGGCTGTTGATGGAATTTTCTTGAATTTTGATTGGCTATTGATGGATTTTTCTGTTTTTTGATTGACTGTGATTCTCTATTAATGGTAGTCATTTAAAATTCAGTTTTGCTGTTATTGGGTTTTAGCCAGCCTAAAAAAGTGCAGGTGGGAAGGTTGAAAAAGGGCAGGTTGACCTATTTCTTGAAAATTAGTAAATTTTGTACATTGTAAGTGATTTTATTATGCTGCTTCCATTTAAGTACTTATATTCAATAATCCATTAAACGTTATTCCACGAGATATGTTCTTTATTAAATATAATTTGTGATGTTAATATCAAGAAATACTGTATGATACTCTTTAAAATAGTCATAAGCCAATAAAAACATATAGGGTGTTTCTGTATTTTCCAGAATATTGACAATTAAAAAAAGGACAACAAAATTGAGATATATTTTAAAAGGGTGGAGCATACACATGGAGGGGGGGGGGGGGTGTGGTCCCCCTGCTATTATGCTTTAGCTAAATCCCTCTGCTGTTGACAGAGTTCATGTGAATTCTGATTGACTAATACATTTCAAATGTGTTCTCATTGGTTAATGTTGTAATTTTCCCATTATGAGACTATTCTTGTTAACCCATTCATGCCTAGCGTCTAGAAAAAAGGCCTAGGCAAACAGCGTAGACCCNGATCCAGTTTAGAAGGATGGGAGAGTCCACTCGGCATAAATGGGTTAATTTAATAGCAACAGAAATAATACATATGGTTTGTAGGTTTGAAGTTAATTTGAAAATGAGCCTAATGAAGAACAAATTTTCTACTAAACACAAATATGAATATGGACCAGTTTACTGTTATAAAAACTAGTATCATCTCCCACCTGTTTGTATAATTGATATTATGTTCAGTAAAACTGGAATGTGAGAGCACAGCACGTAATTATATTAACTTATATGATTAGTATCAGTTATAGACCTGGTTTTGCAATAAGCCATCACAATGATGGTTGTAGCATTCACCGTATTTACATGAGATTACAAAATGTTTCTGTTTTTTGTACTTTCAGGTAAGTTACTAGATGCCTTCAGTGTTGCTTCTGGTGCAAAAATGTTCCACACACCGGTCTGGAGTTAGATAAGTAAAACATCTTATGGATAAGAGTTAAACTCCATTGTCCTTATAATGCTTGTCTATGCAATTTTGAAAGTTAGGCTGTTTGGTACAAATGTGCATGTAACAAGTCAGAGTTGTTTTAACTCCTTTGTCCAATATTGCTCAGCTGTTGGGTGTTTACTGCAAACATTTTGAGCAAATTCATTTATAACTCTCACCTTCTTCACAATGATTTATGATTGAAAATGTTTTATCCCAACAGAATTGATATTAAGCTGTTTCCTAATGAAGTAAAAATAAAGTGGTTGTGTAGCAAGACAGTTCGCTGAAACTGAGTTATTGGCTTTAAAATTAAAAATGTAGAAAATGCTGTATTGGGACACCAGAATGATCTCCTTCTCAATGTAATAATTACATCACAAAATAAACTACAAACAGTCATATTTAACTTGATGCTATAAAAAGTTTGGCAAGTTGTTTAAAAAAGCAAAGGAGGGTAATATAACTTGACAAGGTTTGAACCTGACTTGAGTTTGACACCAAACATTAGTAATAGGCTATTTCTAAACCATACATTAGTAACAGTACATTTCTCTGCTCTCCACCATACATTGGTAACAGAACATGGCTGTACTCTCTACTATACATTGGTAACAGAACATGGCTGTATGCAAACATTGGTAACAGAGCATGACTGTACTCAAACATTGGTAACAGAGCATGACTGTACTCAAACATTGGTAACAGAGCATGACTGCATTGGACTCTATACATTGGTTACATAACATGGCTGTACTCTACACTATACATTGGTAGCAGAACATGGCTGTACTCTACAACATACATTGGAAGCAGAACATGACTGTACTCAAACATTGGTAACAGAGCATGAATGTACTCAAACATTGGCAACAGAGCATGACTGTTCTCTACACTATACATTGGTAACAGAACATTACAGTACTCAAACATTGGTAACAGAGCATGACTGTACTCAAATATTGGTAACAGAGCATGACTGTACTCAAAGATTGGAAACAGGGTATCTCTACACCATACATTGGTAACATAACATTACTGTACTCATACATTGGTAACAGAACATGACACTCTTCACTATAGATTGGTAACAGAACATGACTGTACTTTACACCATAGATTGTTTAAAGAACATGACTGTATTTTACACCATATATTGGTTACAGAACATGACTGAACTTAACACCATACATTGGTAACAGAACATGACACTCTTCACTATAGATTGGTAACAGAACATGACTGTACTTTACACCATACATTGTTAAAAGAACATGACTGTATTTTACACCATATATTGGTTACAGAACATGACTGAACTTAACACCATACATTGGTAACAGAACATGACACTCTTGACTATAGATTGGTAACAAAACATGACTGTACTTTACACCTTACTTTGTTAAAAGAACATAACTGTATTTTACACCATATATTGGTTACAGAACATGACTGAACTTAACACTATACATTGGTAACAGGACATGACACTCTTCACTATAGATTGGTAACAGAACATGACTGTACTTTACACCATACTTTGTTAAATGAACATGACTGTATTCTACATCATGCATTGGTTACAGAACATGACTGAACTTAACAATATACATTGGTAAAAGAACATGACACTCTTCACTATAGATTGGTTACAGAACATGACTGTACTTTACACCATACTTTGTTAAAAGAACATGGCTGTATTTTACACCATATATTGGTTACAGAACATGACTGAACTTAACAACATACATTGGTAACAGAACATGACACTCTTCACTATAGAGTGGTAACAGAACATGACTGTACTTTACACCATACATTGTTAAAAGAACATGGCTGTTTTTTACACCATATATTGGTTACAGAACATGACTGAACTTAACACCATACATTGGTAACAAAACATGACTGTACTCTACATCATAGGCTGGTAGCAGAACATGACTGAACTTAACACCATACATTGGTAACAGAACATGACTGTACTCTACATCATAGGCTGGTAGCAGAACACTACACTCTACACCATACATTGGTATCATAGTATGACTGTACTTAAAACTATTCATTGGTAACAGAGCATGACTCAGTGCCCCAGATAAGCTGCGTATCGGCGTTTTTCACCCTATTTAAATGTTTAAAAACGCAAAGAAATTCAATATAATGCGTATTGAAAACGCAATCAATTTGACTTTTACGCTTATTCTTTAAAGTTGATGCGTACGATACAAGTCTCGATCAAAAATTCTTTGCTAAATTTCGGTAATTTCTCATTGGAATAATTATCGTACCGCGGCGAAGATTTTATTCATTCGAAAGTAAGCAAGCGCCTGGATGACGGAGGAGCAAAACAGTCAAAGTTATTCAAACGCTATGAGGAATTTATTTCATAGCAAATTAAGCGTCTGACTAAAAAAGTTACGACGTGAATGTATTTGTAAAGCGTCTGTACTTTCAGTTTCTTTAACGGTGCGTAATAAAAAATGTCTAAGCGAGGTCGAAAGACGTCCACTATTGTCGCGCTAAATATATGTCGATCACAAACTTTTTCCAACCAAGTACAAACAACCGAATCATTTGTGTTATGGATTTGTTAGAAACTGTGTATGCAGCAGTCAAAAGTAGCGAGTTGACATCCAAAAACATGACGGAAAGTCCGTGATTAGAAAAAAACCTGTCAAAAGTGAAAAAAGTCATATCCCTGGCCTGGTTAGAAATTGTTGACGTTGATGGGACATAAAAAAAAGTTGAAATGTGCATTCTGCACCTAGTCTGTATTGAAATCACCCTATTTTTCAAAATCAATGGGTGAAAACCCTATTACATAAATAGTTATCTGGGGCACTGATGACTGTAACAACATGTTATTGACAGGGTTAACAGCTGAATAGTAGGCAATGTTAGAAAAATAATCAAATGTATACATATTAGACATAATATTACATAACATCTACAAATGCTTAAAAATTGAAAAACTTTTTTATCCTACTTCTTCATGACCTTGCATTGTATACCATGAATTATTGATGATTACAGGGGAGTGAATGCTGATAAGGTGTTTTGTAGCATGTGTTGGTGAATTACACTATCCAGTCATATCAGCTACATTTACTGAAAACAACATATGGCCCTGTCTGTTGTATGCTGTACATTGTGATTAGTGTTCACTGCCAACACTAGTCTAATAACTGTGCCAGCTATTGGCATTCTGATGGTCAATTTGGTGATTAGTATTCAATGTTGTTACATCTAGTTTTAAATGTTGTTACATCTCAAATGGACGGGAATCAAACCAGTAACAATAAGACTAGCCAATCAAAATAATGTATGTTACATTTGTTTAGAAGCTAAAACATTGATTATGTTAACTAAATAGTTGCTACCATGTTGTTAGGACATTTATGTCTGTTTAGGATCAATTTTTACATGATCTTTGAAAATAAAACACGATGCAAGAAACTACTGGAAACAGCAAATAGTATATCTATCTACAACAGCTATGTGAATAATGTCTATCATGTTTGCGGAATATGAAGTTGCTATTTGTTTTTGCAGTATAACAAGATCTTAGTCCATTAAGTTTCTTGGATTTCATAGGTCATGTACTGTGTCTTGCAGACAGTATATGGCTGCAGTATTGAATATGTGTCAAAATGGTAGCAACTAAAGATTTGTGTAATTCTTTGGGCTTATAAAGGCTACATGTCACTGAATCATGGGGACCTGATGCATGCCTCATACATCGTCCATAATGGTCTGCTTTATTACATAAGAACCTGTCAACTATTCCTAGAGCCATTTCTTGGCTGGAAGTTCTTGGAAAACAAAGCTTTCTTCCATTGCCATGGATGCTTTAAGAATGCATTTGATTATTTGTTTGAGCAATTACTGTGAAGTTTAAAGAATTTATTTTTGTTATAGCAAGTCTAGTATAAGAAATCATTGTTATGGAATTATTGTGTATACATATTATGTTTTACTTTGAACATTATTAAGCAAACAGTTTTAATCTGTTAATATATTTTTATTCATTTTTTTCTGATAAAGACAATGGTAACAAGTATAATGTACAAAGTAAATAATTTGCAAACAAGCTCAAGTTGAAAGTAATAATGTATGTTATTAAATGTAAAACAATACATTGTACATAAATATTTACTAGACATTTTACAGTATAGTGAGCAGATTGCCTCTATGGAATTGATAAGAAATCCTGTTTTTTGCTCCGTATCATTTCTGCTGTAATAATTTAGATGCATGTGTTATGCAGCGAACATGACGATCATTTGAAGCATTTTGTTGTTAAACGTTAAGATGTGCATTCTTAGCTTCAACTGAATAACATCAATACAAAACCCAGAATGAATACAAATAAATAACGGTCATGTATTTGTAGGTCGCTGGCTAATTCTAATTATTTTGTGGGTTGTGTTGGGTTGTTGAGCTTTTTTTGCTCGTGAAATTAGCTGTAAAATTAATGGGAAGTGTGGAATCTCATCAGCTACCTGTTGTGGAGACCTGGTTACCAAGGGGCATTACCATCGCCTATCAATCGCCGTGGAAACACATCAGCAGTGCCAACAGTTAATGCTGTGTTATGTTGTTTTTTCATTCGTTCGTTCAATGTATAATAAAAACAAAAACAGTTTTCTACTTGGAAATCGGATATTTTGTTGTAATGTAGCTGAAATCTGGTTTACTTGTCGAAAAGAATGTACCGAGAAGTGCTGTAATATTTGTAAACAGAGAATCTGAACAAAATTTGGCATATGAACAATTTTATCGTATTTTATCATGTAATTAATCTTATTCTTTATTTCTATGTGTTTATGTTGATGAAATTTTGTGGATTGTGGGATTGATGTCCCAGTGTGAATAGCAGATGGTTTTTGCAAATTTTACAGTTTTTTTAGTGTTTCGTGATGAACATTATCTGTGTTACAGGAAAAGGAATACTGGTGGAATAACGGTGTAATTGTATTTGAATGTATTACATGCTGGAGAAGAATGTCTTCTTCATTGGTTTTTGACCTGGTTATGCTGTTGATATGGGTTTATCTCCTTAGAGATAATGGTCCTTTTCTTTAGGATATACTGATGGAAACACATGTGTTTTTATAAGACCAGTGTGTAGAATGGGGAATATAAAAAGGATATAGAGAATAATGCAAAACAAACTTGAATTTAGTTTGTTGTTGTTGACCAGTTTCATTGAAAGTGATTGTTTTGTGGTCAGTGAAATGTTATGATCAACACTTCCAAGTCAGATGGAAGATGTTCAATTTATTTGAAAAGTATATATTATTTCTGGACATTAAATTTTGCCATGATCTTATGCAAAAATGGGATATTTACTTACATGCAAAAGGTGACATAAAGCAAACCACATATTGATTTAAAGTATTGTGTGACAGTTTTACAGATTGAACAAAGAAAAAGAATACCATATTGTCAACTAACAATGTTTTTCCCCCGAAATTTTATTTTCCTTGTAAATGGAAAGTATAAAATATGGTGACAATGCAACCAATAACAATGGGATATAAACATATACTTTTGTTGTATTTGGATATCAATTCAATGTGATATTTCACCAGACATTATGGCGCTCTTCTTTTGGAATCCGGGAGCATTTGTTAACGCAAACAGGTCGGTGAATTTTGCTAATAAAATATACATATTAGACACCCAAGTCTCAAAGCTAATTAATGAGTTTATGTTTATTTGCATAGTAAATATTGCTGTGCCTGTGAACCTCTTCAAACAGTTTCTTGCCAGAGAGAAAACTGTTTCTGTTGTTTGTTCATGTACATACATGTGGTAAATGTGTCTCATTTATTGTCATGTTTATTTAACTGTTTGAGTACAAGATTGTCTGATACTTTGCAATGTTGTGTTGTGATTTATGGTTTGTTTAATGATGGTGGTTGGTTTCATGATGGTGGATTTGTGTTTATAGACACAGTATGTGTCAATAACAAATAGAAATGTGCACAAACAAATAGAAATTTGATTAATAACACAGCTTGAGTTGCTGGCTATTTTATGGATTCCAGCTAAAATAACAGTTTCAAGTGTTATAAAGATATGAGTCACACTCTGGGAAAACAGGGCTTAATGCATTTGTGTACTGCACAGGCTAATCTGGGACGAATCGTTCCTCTTTAATGATATTTTTCTTTTAAAGGAAGTTTTTTCTTAGCAAAAACCCAGTTTAGGCGGAAAGTGTTGACCCTTATCAGCCTGTGCCGACTTTCACCGAACGCGGCTCAATTATAAGTATGTATTCTAAATATAACAAGGACACAAATACAATTTAAAAATTCCCCGATGTCCAACAGACACGGTGCAGGTACCGTTGTACTATTCACCTGTTCCACTGCTCATAATTAAATGTTTGATTCCTCACCTGTGAAATACAACATTGATATTTTACAGATTGTTAAATTCCATGTACCACGTGTCTGTAAATTAAGTAAATGGGACAAATAATCTTTATGTTTGATGGGCTGTAACTTTGACATGAAAGACTTCCCTGTTGCAAACAGTTCTTGGGTTGAAAAATGGCAGCCATTAATGTCAGTTGAGATCTGATCCAACTGCAAAGGAATGGAAACAAATGTCTGGTGGAAAGTCATGAAATCATGCCAGACTTGGACCATGAAGTTTTTGTGTGCACTGGAGGTGTGCAGGTGAAAATCGCAGCTGTCAGTACCCACTGTCATAACTCCTGCAGCACACATGGTAACAGTGGTGTAGCTTAAATTTGGACTCTGGTGTACAGCTGGACTCCCAGAGTGTCCCCCGAATGTTTCCACCATGTTTATATCATGTTAACAATTACTTTGCATTTTATTTGATAATTGCAGACTGGGTGTTCATTCAGTTATAGCAAATAAGTGATTGGTATTTATATAGGAATTAACTTTTACTGCTTTTCAATATGTCTTATTAATAATTGGTCTTTATACCGTGTCATATATTCCTGACTTTTTCTCGAACAAAGGACATGATTGTATTAGGACTAAAGAAATAGGCTCTGCCATTCAAAATGTTACAGGGACTGCCACAATATGAGTAAACTGTAGTTAAAATCTATTTATTTAAAGCTTGATTGTATCAAGTCTAATGCTTATTGGGGCATTCTCAGGTCCATTTCCTGGTTATCACCAGTAATCTAGTGTCTTTAAAGAATGCCCCCAAAGTGAGTATCAAACCCCAGACCTCATCCCAATCGCTAATCAGATGCATATTCGGAATTCTGTTGGATCAAGGCTGGCAATTTAAAATAGGCAATGTATGACAGAGGCTGAACTGAAAATAGATGAGTTGCCCTGACTGATGGTCTTTAAATGACTGTCCCTATTTTCTTTAGGAAGATATGACAGGTTTTTTTCCTGCATTAGATTACTCTGACATTAGCAATAAATATTTCACACAACGAACAAGGGCATTACTTATTTTCACTTTGTCCCTTATTCATCATGAAAGTTTTCTATGAGTAAGCTCAAATATGTTCACTAAGCTCTTGCTCTGCTTGGAATAATGGGTCTTCAGTGTGTTCCATGGTACAGTTGCAAGGCATGGCTGTTAGGTGCCACATAAAGCATTCCCAGTCCATGCTATCTGGCCAATCAACAGGAATGCTAGATTAGTCCAGGAAAGACAGTAGTATCCACAAGAAGACTGTGCCATAGAAGAAATATTAAGTGCTTTGAAGTGCTTGGCCTCAGATTTTTTGAGCTGCACTCTAGCCCTTTGAGCGCTGGAACCGGATTTTGAAGGCCTTTGCAAACAGTTTGGAACCAGATGAGACGCCACAGAACGTGGCATCTCATCAGGATCCAAACTGTTTGCTATTCTGATAGTATTCTTTGAAAAAAAATCGAAGAAAATGCTAATTTTAGAAATTTAGCAGACAACATTTTAGCAGACGACAAATTTCCCAGCATGCAAAGGGCTAGGAAAACTGGACTGAATGCATGAGCGTGAAGTATCTGAAGTATTGTCACAGATTAACCTATGCAGTCTACAGAGGCTAATCAGGGACAAAACCCTCCATCTAGACAGGATTTTAGTTAAGAAAAAATTTACTTTAAACGAAAATTCCATTAAAGTGGAAAGTGTCGTCACTGATTAGACTGTATGGACTACACGGGCTTATCTGGGACGATAATTTAAGCACATGCAAAATAGGCCCTTGATTTCCCAGAACACACCTCATTGGCTTTGCATGGTTGCATTGTTTAGATAAATGTACATACTTAATTCATCTGATGCCTGACTAAGATAGTCTTCAAACATTCCAACAATACCCGTGTTTGCATGCAGTTGCAGATTATTTAAAGATATTTCTGGAGTGTTTTCGTGTCAACAAATATTGGATTTTGTAATAAAACTCAGGGTTTTCCTGATTGGAAATTCATATTATGCCAGTTGTTAGGAACTTTCACTGTAGAATATGTTCATGTTGAAATGTATTAATTGAGTATCATATTAATTAAGTCTAAGTCGATAGCTAGATGACATTAATAACGAACTAAGAAAAGATCTTTGAGCTTTTTTTATGCAACAAAATGTATGGCTAATGTTTTCGTTTCATGTGTTTTATGCTGGTATTATACCAAAATAGGCTTACTTTATACAGAAATATCCATTCAATACAAATGGACGTCATTTGGCAAGAAAGTTAATCAATGCTAACAGTCTAAGAATATCCCATAGTACCTTAACTATGGGGATTGTTTTGCTCTTATGAAATGTCATTGTGTGGGTATTTCTATCATTGGCAGTAGATTTATCTGACAAGGCTGTTGTGGACAGAAGGCAAAGAGACATAAGGCACTGGTTAATACAGGAGATGCCTTGTTCTAAAAGTTAGCCTGGGTCTTTTAAGTGCTTTTAGTGACAATGAAGCATGTTGTACATTGCACCTAATGGCTAAATGTCTGGTGTGAAAACCATTCGGGAGTCTAGTTGCATGGTCTTGAATCTGTGGCCATTATGTCTGATGAAGCTTATGTGATACCACTAGCCACATATATACTTAAACATAACATTTCTTGTTCGCAAATGTTTTACCTTAAGTTAAAAAAATTCAGTAATGTGTGAGATCATTACCCTAAATGTACACACAAAATAAATAAGAAGTTCTGAAAATAGTTATTACTTCGTCATTATAACAACTTTAGTTATAGAACCATCATTTAATATAGTTATTGTTTTTGAGCTTACAGCTATATGTCATATGTACATTGCATATTCATTGTAATAAAGTTTAGTTTTAACAATGCTTTATTTGTTATACAGGTAGGGTGGCATATAGTGATCGCACTGTCCGTCTGTCCGTCCGTCTGTCTGTCCTTCTGAAATTCCGTCATACTTGCGTTTAGGTTTCGAAAAATGGTCATAACTTTTGCAATATGGATCATAGCAACTCGATATTTGGCATGCATGTGTATCTCATGGAGCTGCACATTTTGAGTGGTGAAAGGTCAAGGTCATCCTTCAAGGTCAAAGGTAAAAAAAAAAAAGGTTTTTCTAAGCGGCGCAGTAGGGGGCATTGTGTTTCTGACAAACACATCTTGTTTTAAATAAAATAATAATGTTATATAAAAAGTATACACATATGTAAAAAAAAACACTTTGGTGAGTAATTTTGGTATTTTATCAACATAATAGAAGAATCAATAAAGCAGAAGCCATAACAGGATATTTATTATGCCCCCCTTCGAAGAAGAGGGGGTATATTGCTTTGCACATGTCGGTCTGTCTGTCGATCTGTCGGTCGGTCGGTCGGTCCGTCCACCAGGTGGTTTCCGGATGATAACTCAAGAACATTTAGGATGAGGATCATGAAACTTCATAGGAACATTGATCATGACTCGCAGATGACCCCTATTTATTTTGAGGTCACTAGGTCAAAGGTCAAGGTCACAGGTCAAGGTCTCAGTTACTGGAAATAGGAAAATGGTTTCCGGATGATAACTCAAGAACGCTTATGCCTGGGATCATGAAATTTCATAGGTATATTGGTCATGACCGGCAGATGACCCCTATTGATTTTCAGGTCACTAGGTCAAAGGTCAAGGTCACAGTGACCTGAAGCAGTAAAATGGTT
>VMBQ01000530.1:150695-225829 GCA_007657795.1 Dreissena rostriformis | reverse complement strand
TGCAAGGTCCTAGGCCTGTTGTCAACACCATGCAGTTATGTCCTGCTTCTGTGTTGATTGTCTTGTGGCATCTGCAAGGTCCTAGGCCTGTTGTCAACACCATGCAGTTATGTCCTGCTTCTGTGTTGATTGTCGTGTGGCATCTGCAAGGTCCTAGGCCTGTTGTCAACACCATGCAGTTATGTCCTGCTTCTGTGTTGATTGTCTTGTGGCATATGCAAGGTCCTAGGCCTGCTGTCAGCAAACTTACAAGGTATCAGGAGAGGTCACTGTGAGAAGCGTTAAGGAACAAAGTTTATATGACACCCTATTCCAAATTTTGGCTAAATTTATCAAATACCCAAATATGTTTACTTTATGGTTAAAAATCACTTCAAATGATCGATAATATTATTTATTAATATAAATTCAATCTTGATTTGTCTTGAATGTTTTGTAAACAAAGTCAACTAGGTGTCAACTAGGTGACTAGAGGACAGTTTGGATTTCACCTACGTACTATGGTTATATATTTCTTGATTATCTACCTCTGTTATCTATTTCTTGATTAGATGTTTAAGTCATTGCGTACATTGTTTATTGTTGATCAATTATTTTATCTAATGGTGACAGTATTCAAATAGTTGAGGATGTTTAATATCATCATACTGACTGTCAAGAAAAACAGTTTGTGCATGGTACTAATATTTGGCGTGTTCTGAGAAAACTGTGCAAAATGCTTGTGCGTAAATGTCATCCCAGATTAGCCTGTGCAGTCCGCACAGGCTAATCTGGGATGACACTTTCCGCCTAAACTGGATTTTCGCTAAGAAGAGACATCATTTAAACGAAAAATTCCATAAAAGCGGAAATTGTCGTCCCTGATTGCGGACTGCACAGGCTAATCTGGGATGACAATTTACGCACAAGCATTTTGCACAGTTTTCTCAGAACACGCCAAATATTAGTACCATGCACAAACTGTTTTTCTTGACAGTCAGTATGATGATATTAAACATCATTTAAACATCCATTTTTGTTCATGCTTCAATATTTTAAGTATGTGTTATTCGACCTATGATTAGAATGTGTAAAGACTCGTGGTATGCAAACATCATTTTGAGAATAACCTGACAATTTTAGTTCTACAGTAGAGTTTAATTTACACATGTTTATCATGGATGTAACATTAAAATGCAAAATATGTTTTGTTCATGATTTGTGTTTATTGAAGAAAGGTAATGGAAATAATTCAAATTTCCCCAAATACTTTAATGAAAAGACAAATTTAATTCCAATGGTTTAAAGGGAAATTTAGCAGATATGGTGGTCTCAGCACCCTATATCTGATATTATTATCAAATGAATGCTAAAAATATTAATACCATAGGTATGCAATTTACTTACCTGTGCGCTTACATGTGTGCAAGTCTGCAAAATCATTTACCAGCTCTCCATAGGCCTCTGTGGCTCCTGTGTTCAGCATAAAATTATATCTGGAGCAGCAGGGCATGAAGACATCATTTTAGTTACCAAAATATATGACTGCATTTATTGCATGGAGAAACCATGTCATGTCACAGTTTGTGGGTTTTAAAGCAATAAACGTGAAGAAGAGATAATATGATTTAACAGAAACTAGGTTTATGAGTATGCATCTGTAATTACTTAGATTTTATCATCATGATTTAATGTAGCGAGAGGAGGGTATAAATTTATCTACTTGTGAATGATAACATGCTTTCATATGATATGTTTTTAGTGGCTGATATGCAGAAATCAGTGAAAAAATAATCAAAATAATGAGCACATTATTTCATGTATGTTTAAACACATGTTCTGAAGTTCTTGTCTTATATGCATGTGAGTTTGGAGTAAACCCCTCCAACAGTATCTTGTTCAGATAGCAATGACAGGTCTTCTATGCTTCCTGACAACTTAATGATCCAGACCCATACTGTAAATCATACTGTTGTCCAGAACTTGTGATATAGTGATATGTAACCTATACCCAGGGAGATAACCAATGTGTATTGTATCACACCCCGCCTTATCAGGCACTCGAATTATTAGCAGCATCTTCTTTTATTGTACTGGGGTTCAATGCTTGGCTACATGCTATTAACCTGAGGAACTTCCAAGAAATTTGCATTTGGAAGGGAAATTCTAAGAACAAAATATGTTAATTTGTAATGAGAATTCAATGTGTTTATAAGAATTCTGAAAGATTATACTATCTGTCTGCTGCTGATGAAATCTTTATTTCAGTATTATTCTCTTCCCTGTGTTTGGATGTGAGCCACTAAAAAATATTGAATCACCTGAGAACAGATTATCTTTGAAGGGGAATGGTACTTGATTTAGATTTAAAGTTGATCAGATAAAATCCACATTTATGAGGTTCTTGTTGTTTCTCTTTTATAAGACATTTATTCTAGCAAGATACTCTGAAAAAAAAGCACAAATTTACATTGTTTATCTACCAAACAAACAACGCGCCGTGGAATATGGATATGGTGTCGGCCTAGCAACTGGGAGGTCACGGGTTTGATCCTCACTGTTGGAGCGTTCTTTGGATCTCCCTCAAAGACACCAAGTAATAGTTCTACCCAGGAAACGGACTCTAGAGTGTTTCAATAAGTCTTTTGCTTTTGATGCAATCCAGCTAAAATAAAAAGGTTTAAACTAAACAAACAATGTAAAAGAAATCAGATCTAGTCCTGGTAAAATAAAGTTCTAAAATCAAATGCATTAGTATTGTTCAGATAATGTTAAATTCCAAATAACTTTCCATTAACCTTTGTTCATCAGCCTACATTTATTATTCTGACGCTTGACACATAAACTCCTGCAGATGTCTATGCCAATGTTTATAACACATGAAAAGAAAACATGTAAATTAATTATATTTAAATATCTCAATTTATTCACATCATCAAGCAAGACATGAAAGAAATGTTAATTTTCCTTAAACACTTAAATTATTCAACTTTACAATTGTGTCCATTGACCACCAAATTAAGTGACCATGATGACCTGAGTCCAGTGGGTGGCCTTTGTTGTGGTCAGTTTAAGTATGACCAGATCATTCATGCTCATTATTACCTTGGATTGTTCTCTGTTCTAATTGAGGGCTTGGGCTATAATGGAGACATCACAGAATTTTATGGTTGATGGTAACCTAAAATTCAACCTTATGGGAAAAGTAATCATTTGTGTGTGTTCATGTGTAAGAAATCCTTTGCTGTTTTATTTATGTCAAAATGAAGATCGGGAATTGGGAAAGAAAGAAGCAAGTTTACTAAGTTATTTAAAAGTTTGTGGTTTTCACTGCTGTAAGGCCCTAACCATTTACAGACTTCAAATGTTAGTTATATGTATCCCACTTTTGCATAAGTGAAATATCCTACTCTGACATAAGTGGAATTAATTATAAAAACTAATAACATACACACTTATCTGCCAGACATCTGCTAAATTCAGGAAACTTGCATCATCTGGCAATGATGACATGGGACAAAGAAGCTCAAGTAGTTAGATAATAAGCTTATGGCTGGATGATAAATACTGGTACTAGTAAGCTAATAAACTAAGAGCTGCATGATAAATACTGGTACTCTTAATAAAAGAGCTTTAATGTTCCTGGAAGGCTGATCAATTATTGTCCTCACTTAAAACAAATGACTGCCTACTTGAGAGCCAAGTGTTATTGTTTTACATTGTCTTGACAACACCATTGTCTTAGGCCTTAGTGTTGTTTCTCCAAGAGCTAGTGACAGGCAGGCAGGGTTTCGCGCTTGATGCCATCTAGTATTTGTTGACTGTTGTCCTACATGTTTCTGTAGACTGAATGGGGCCAGAAAGAAAGAAAAACATCTTTGTTTATTAAATCTTGAAGTACTGTTTTTTTTCGTAAGTGGATCTCAAGGTGGAGTTTGTATCAACATTACGGTAATTTATGACGCATTAAAACAGCTTATATTTCAACATTCCTCATTTATTTGTCTAATTGTCATGCTAATTGACTTGTATTTCACATTGCGGTGTTTTTGTGAGATCGTTATGTAATTTTTGTTTACATCTTTCTGAAGATCGAACTTTTTAGTTTTTATATGACCCTAAGGCAACCTAACCACCATCAAATAACATTTATGTAGCCCCCAAGTAGTCTATTCTAATAACCAATTGACTTTTTCTTGGAAAAGTGTGGGTGCTAATTGCAACTATTCCGGGAAAAGAAATTGCTACAATTATACTGTAAGATTAAATCAGTCAGATCTATTATCCATGCACTTTTAAAGAACCTTAGACTAATCATTTCTATTTTGTTTATTTTCAGGTAAGTGCATTGTCTGAAGTGGTGGAGAACAGAACATGTGTGTGAGAGAGAGATGTGAACATGGTGACCAATTAAAGGGAAGTGATTTTATTTAAGTTTAATAAGAACCACTACCTTCAGAAAGCATTTTATAGAAATACCATCTTATTAACAAGATGGAAACTGAGCGATGTTGGGTCATTGATGGCTGTCTGGTTATCACAGTGGTTGCTTAGTAACACACGCTTCTCACCTAGGCGACCCAGGTTTAATCCCCACTCTTAGCACATGTGAGTGTGTTTGGTGGTCACCGTACCAAACAGGTGAGGTTCCCTCCGGACACTCCAGCTTACCCCCACTGCACAACAGTGCACAAACATTCAAGGCCTTTTAGTAATACAAAGCTTGACATTGCAACTTTAATTCAAAATTAGTCCCAACTTTAGTGAGTCTAGTAAGATAATTTGGTAGGATTGCACTCTCCAGGTCCAAACATAATTCAGCATTAGGCCCTGAAGGACCTTTAAAATGTCCAAACATGATGTCATGTGCAGCATGCAACAAATCACAGGGGGAAGTTATGTTGTGGTTTTAGTGAAATTGTTTCTGCGATTTTTTGCCTATCCCAAATCGTAAACCTTGAGCTTTTGTGGTGACATTTAATTTAAGTATGCATATAATTTAATGTATGACATTCTTGTTGGGGTAGATTTCACCATTTATGGTAAAAAATTGTGATATAGGTTAGATAAACAAGGTTTAATCTCAAAAAACCATGATAATATTGTAAATGAGTTTTGTGGGAAATGCAATATTAATTTTGAACATTGAGGTTATTTTAATGTATGGCATTTTTACTTTTATGACGATTATTTTGTTATGCATTTATATAGTGTTTTATGATGTAGACAAGTGTAATNATTTGCTTCGATTTTTTTTCAAAGAATACTATCAGAGTAGCAAACAGTTTGGATCCTGATGAGACGCCACGTTCTGTGGCGTCTCATCTGGATCCAAACTGTTTGCAAAGGCCTTCAAAATCCGGTTCCAGCGCTCAAAGGGTTAAACATGCAACATGCCTTTTTGAATATCAACAGATGTGATCAACTCACTTTTACCTAAAATCTAGTTTTCAAGGAGTGGGGAGGGGGGTGGGGGGTTAATTAAAATATTTACGTTAATCGTCTGCATCAGATCCTTGCGCTGAATGTAAGCTTGGGCCCTACTCCTGTAGCGTGATCAACGAGTGCAGTATTGCATGTAGATGTTTGTTTTTCTTTCTTAGATCTCTCTCCTGTATTGAACATCGCAGAAAATCTGTTTTTGTCATCTACCAGAAAAAAAGTTATCTTGCAGGTATACAAATTAATCATTTATCTTCAGATGAAATTGTGAACATTTGTTGCAATTCCCAATGGTGCAGGTACAGGGGACTTTTGGATTGTGGATATGTTTTTTGAAGATTGGCACTTTTCCTAACGCAGCATGATATCTATGTGACATCAGTACATTACATTGAGTCTATTGACTGATATGAATGATTGTGTTCTTACATCAATTAAAACAGCTTCAGAGACTGGAGGCCCATATATTGTATAGGTGCTTACGTGAAGAAATGAAATTGAAATTAACAATAAAAAATAAGGTGCTTACGTGAAGACATGAAATCAGAAATAAACAATTGTAGGAAAAATAAATAAAGTTAAAAAAATAATAAAAGCTGTTTTGCTAATCTTTAACTTACCATGATATTTTAGACCGAAAGCACAAGAGGCTGGAAAAGTCATTTCTGATGCAATGAAAACGATTATTGCAATGAAAATCTTCATGTAGAGACTAAAATAGATTCTTGTAACGTGTAGGTATCAAAGGCACCATCTGTCAAGCATAAACAAATGTCATTTTATATGTACTTATAGGCAGCCATGTATTCATGTGCAATAATCTACCTCAAACAACACATTTTAATTGATACTCTCCTTTGAAGTTTCGCATTATCAAGCCAAGCTGTAACCTTGATTGCTTGTTTGTTTGTTTTTTCTTGACATCATTCGACACTTGATTAACAACAAAAAGCGGGTATTTATCTTAACTCACAGATGTCAAGAACTGAAGAAAAATGTGCTGGTTTTGCATGGAGCATTGAGCTACTGTCATTTATATTTCTTGTTACCTGTGTGTGATATTGGGCCTCAGCCAGGTGAGGCAAACTGGCAACTGGAGAAAAGAAAGTTTGAAAGTCTGCCGAGATGGCAGTGGAGATAGGGTGGAAAACAAGTTGCACTAAAATGCAGTTACATACCTTGTATAATTATCAAGCTCTGTGACGGAATAGTTTTCGATTAAAGGACAATTATGGACTATCTGGATGACTCTTGATTGCTTTACTATCTGGATGACTCTGGATTGTGTTATAATTTGTGTCCCTTGGGATGAAACTCTCTGGCAGATCAGGTGGGTGGGGCATGTCTACTGCTGCATCTTGAGTGCATTTGAATTAACCTTTAGTGGCATTTATTGTGCATTGTTTTAGTTTTTGAACAAAATTGGTTGCTTGAAAAACAGCAACAGTTAATTAAGTTTAAGCATAAACTTCATTGCATTTTAGAAAAAACAACTACACGGGTATACAATTTGAAATTTTTAGCTCGTCTGTTTTCGAAGAAAACCCAAGGTATTGTTATAGCCAGCTCTTCCGCTGACCGTGTTGTCCTTGCGTCCGAAAACCTTGACATTGTGCAATAACTTTTGCAATATTGAAGATAGCAACTCGAGGGCTGAATGGAAAACTGTTGTATCTCCTTCTTTATTTTTTAGTGGTGAAAGGTCAAGGTCATCCTTCAAGGTCGAAGATCAAGGTCAAAGGTCTTTTTTTTTAATTTCTTTTTTTATTCAAAACTGCACCCACAGCCAAGCGTTGGCATCCGCTCGACGGTGCTCTTGTTTTAGGTAGATGTTTTGTGTTCATAATTAATTCTTTCATGAATTTTTCACGGGTTTATTTCTGCTGAATTTTTGCAATTCCATAGACATTCCATTGATCAAACGCTTTCAATCTTGTTTACTTCCAATCATTGAAATGTTGTTCCGTTCTTAAACTATCACTTGAAAATTGCTGTGTAAGATAATCGGAAAAATGTTTAAAATGGATTTCACCCATTCTGCCAATTCATGATGAACCCAAATAAATCATGTTGTTGACATAACGTCAAACTTTCGAAACCCTCCAGGGTCTTGGGTTATAATTATTGCGACTTAAGTAAAATGTCCAGACAAGTGGCATTTTAGATCTTTTTGTGACAAAATATTTGAGTTGGCATGTTATGATTAAAATTGCCCCAATTACAACCTTTTGAAGGATCAGTGTCAAGTGGGGGATTATATAATTGATATTTAACCCTTTGAGCGCTGGAACTGGATTTTGAAGGCCTTTGCAAACAGTTTGGATCCAGATGAGACGCCACAGAACGTGGCGTCTCATCAGGATCCAAACTGTTTGCTATTCTGATAGTATTCTTTGAAAAAAAATCAAAGAAAATGCTAATTTTAGAAATTTAGCAGACAACATTTTAGCAGACGACAAATTTCCCAGCATGCAAAGGGTTAATCGCTCTTCATTTCTTTATACTGGAGGAAAAGTGGAAATTTGTATCAGACAAGTGAAAAAGATATACCTTTGTAGTTGGATAAACTGATTTTGTTCTTGTTTTCTTTCCTTTGAAGATTTTTTTTATAAAAAATTAAAATGTTTGATAATTAAAGATTTCAAATCCCGCCAGCTAAGAGTAATACAGTATTTCCTGCTAACAGGTGGGGAAACTGTGACTACCACAGACCGGAAAGCAATTGCGTGTGAAAGGCTATTTAAATGTATAATATAGCTTGCGTGACATTGAGGTAAATTTGTGTGACCATATTTGTTGGCAAGATTGTATGGGGTTAAAACTATGGAAATTATAGATGGCAGTTTTTATTACATGATTACTGTCTTCTTTAATTTCATTTTGCTCAGTTTAAGATCATGTTATGTGTTGGGCGTTGGACATATTCTTCTTTCGGGCTGTAAGACTAGAAGGCACTTCTAGCTCTATTTTGTTAACCATTCTTTAGATGGGCTATTTTGGCATTTGCCGTATATATATGGTTCTGTTTGGCATTAGCAATGGCTTGCTTGCCTAAAATTAAAAAAAACTTTTGAATTGTGAGTTCCTGTCCTGGTGATGTTTTATTGCTTTATTCCTGTTTAATGCAGACATTAAGCAATCTGGATAATGACATGATGTTTAAGGATGCATTGCTTTTACAGGAATAATGTCAGATTTTAATTTGGTAATGCATGGTATTTTGTGTGTTTGCATTATTTGGTGTCTTTTACTTGAATGCATATCAGGCATCAATCTGCTTAACTTGTCTTAAAGTATTAGTATTCAATGTTTATTGAATGGATTGAGAATTTTGTTCAGTAAACATTTATCAGATAACTGTAACAGCCTCAAGCCTCAACAAAGGATACATACCACTTGTCTTGAGCCCAACAAAGGCTACATACCACTTGTCTTGAGCCGAGCCTGAAGTATTGCCAGACTTGTGTCAGTCACAGGCTATCAGTGGGAGATGATTTGATGATGGATATGACCAGGTGCTGATGTGATTAGAATAGTGACTTTGTACCAGGTATATAGGTACTCATAATGGCACTTGTCAGCTCCACCCCTGTGCTTGAGCATACAATTATTAAAAGGCATGCACTGTACGCTGGCCAAAGCCTTTCAATGCCATACTTTGTATTTACCTTTTGACATGATAAGGCGAGACAATACAGTTTTTATTAAGTATAATAATTGTATTATGCCTGTTGCAAAAAGTAAGCAGCCATTGATGTCTCTCCCATATTGTTTTGGCTTCCATACTCCAGTCTTCTGGCAAAGGTCAAACTAAGGTGTCACTGAGGCGGTCTTAAATCAAGAGAATTGCTTGATATTTTGGATAGAATCCAGATCATTGAATATGCAGTGATCAAGCTGACTTACTATTTCATCTTGATAACTTTTCTTATATGGATGTGTATTAGGTATTTTGGCAAAAATGGCAAAAATTAAGTTCAACATTACAGTAAAATAACAACCCTTAGGCTGCAGAGACAGATTAATTATATGCATAGGACTTGTGATTGCTATTGTTGTTGTGTTTTTTCTAAATGCTTCTTTACATTATTTGGCAAATTGCTTATCTGCAGACTGTTTTTTCTTGAAACGTTGTGTATGTATATATATAAAAAAAAGAAGATGCTCCTGCTGCTGTGTAAAAGATGGTCTTGTGGCATCTGATCTGCAAAGTCCATAGGCTATTGTCAGCAACATCATGCCATTATTTCCTGCTCATGTGTTGATGGTCTTGTGGCATCTGCAAGGTCCATAGGTTAATGTCAGCAACATCATGCCATTATTTCCTGCTCATGTGTTGATGGTCTTGTGGCATCTGCAAGGTCCACAGGCTATTGTCAGCAACATCATGCCATTATTTCCTGCTCATATGTTGATGGTCTTGTGGCATCTGCAAGGTCCATAGGCTAATGTCAGCAACAGCATGCCATTATCTCCTGCTCATGTGTTGATGGTCATGTAATGCCTTCAAGGAACCCAAGGCTATTGTCAGCAAACTTATTAGGTATCAGGTGAGGTCACTGTGAGAAGTGTTAATAAGGAACAAAGTTTGCCTAACACCATTTTCCAAATTTTGGCTTAATTAATGAAATACCCGAATATGTTTACATTATGGTTAGAAATCGCTTCAAAATGATCGATAATATTATGTATTTTTATAAATTCAATCTTTATTCGTCTTTATTCACTCACAGTTTTGTAAACAAAGTCAACTTGTTTACTAGAGGACAGTTTGGAATTCACATACTTACCATAGTTTTATAATTATACCCCCATTACCATTGGTAATGGGGGCTATATAGGAGTCACTTTGTCGGTCGGTCTGTCTGTCCCGAAAGCTTGTCCGTGCCATAACTATGTCATCTATCAAGGGATTTTAAAATCATTTGGCACATATGTTCACCATCATTGGACGGTGTGTCGCGCGAAAGAATTACGTCAATATCTCCAAGGTCAAGGTCACACTTTGAGGTCAAAGGTCAAAAATGGCCATAAATGAGCTTGTCCGGGCCATAACTATGTCGTTCATCAAGGGATTTTGAAATCATTTGGCACATATGTTCACCATCATTGGACGGTGTGTCGCGCGAAAGAATTACGTCAATATCTCCAAGGTCAAGGTCACACTTTGAGGTCAAAGGTCAAAAATGGCCATAAATGAGCTTGTCCGGGCCATAACTATGTCGTTCATCAAGGGATTTTGAAATCATTTGGCACATATGTTCACCATCATTGGACGGTGTGTCGCGCGAAAGAATTACGTCAATATCTCCAAGGTCAAGGTCACACTTTGAGGTCAAAGGTCAAAAATGGCCATAAATGAGCTTGTCCGGGCCATAACTATGTCGTTCATCAAGGGATTTTGAAATCATTTGGCACATATGTTCACCATCATTGGACGGTGTGTCGCGCGAAAGAATTACGTCAATATCTCCAAGGTCAAGGTCACACTTTGAGGTCAAAGGTCAAAAATGGCCATAAATGAGCTTGTCCGGGCCATAACTATGTCGTTCATCAAGGGATTTTGAAATCATTTGGCACATATGTTCACCATCATTGGACGGTGTGTCGCGCGAAAGAATTACGTCAATATCTCCAAGGTCAAGGTCACACTTTGAGGTCAAAGGTCAAAAATGGCCATAAATGAGCTTGTCCGGGCCATAACTATGTCGTTCATCAAGGGATTTTGAAATCATTTGGCACATATGTTCACCATCATTGGACGGTGTGTCGCGCGAAAGAATTACGTCAATATCTCCAAGGTCAAGGTCACACTTTGAGGTCAAAGGTCAAAAATGGCCATAAATGAGCTTGTCCGGGCCATAACTATGTCGTTCATCAAGGGATTTTGAAATCATTTGGCACATATGTTCACCATCATTGGACGGTGTGTCGCGCGAAAGAATTACGTCAATATCTCCAAGGTCAAGGTCACACTTTGAGGTCAAAGGTCAAAAATGGCCATAAATGAGCTTGTCCGGGCCATAACTATGTCGTTCATCAAGGGATTTTGAAATCATTTGGCACATATGTTCACCATCATTGGACGGTGTGTCGCGCGAAAGAATTACGTCAATATCTCCAAGGTCAAGGTCACACTTTGAGGTCAAAGGTCAAAAATGGCCATAAATGAGCTTGTCCGGGCCATAACTATGTCGTTCATCAAGGGATTTTGAAATCATTTGGCACATATGTTCACCATCATTGGACGGTGTGTCGCGCGAAAGAATTACGTCAATATCTCCAAGGTCAAGGTCACACTTTGAGGTCAAAGGTCAAAAATGGCCATAAATGAGCTTGTCCGGGCCATAACTATGTCGTTCATCAAGGGATTTTGAAATCATTTGGCACATATGTTCACCATCATTGGACGGTGTGTCGCGCGAAAGAATTACGTCAATATCTCCAAGGTCAAGGTCACACTTTGAGGTCAAAGGTCAAAAATGGCCATAAATGAGCTTGTCCGGGCCATAACTATGTCGTTCATCAAGGGATTTTGAAATCATTTGGCACATATGTTCACCATCATTGGACGGTGTGTCGCGCGAAAGAATTACGTCAATATCTCCAAGGTCAAGGTCACACTTTGAGGTCAAAGGTCAAAAATGGCCATAAATGAGCTTGTCCGGGCCATAACTATGTCGTTCATCAAGGGATTTTGAAATCATTTGGCACATATGTTCACCATCATTGGACGGTGTGTCGCGCGAAAGAATTACGTCAATATCTCCAAGGTCAAGGTCACACTTTGAGGTCAAAGGTCAAAAATGGCCATAAATGAGCTTGTCCGGGCCATAACTATGTCGTTCATCAAGGGATTTTGAAATCATTTGGCACATATGTTCACCATCATTGGACGGTGTGTCGCGCGAAAGAATTACGTCAATATCTCCAAGGTCAAGGTCACACTTTGAGGTCAAAGGTCAAAAATGGCCATAAATGAGCTTGTCCGGGCCATAACTATGTCGTTCATCAAGGGATTTTGAAATCATTTGGCACATATGTTCACCATCATTGGACGGTGTGTCGCGCGAAAGAATTACGTCAATATCTCCAAGGTCAAGGTCACACTTTGAGGTCAAAGGTCAAAAATGGCCATAAATGAGCTTGTCCGGGCCATAACTATGTCGTTCATCAAGGGATTTTGAAATCATTTGGCACATATGTTCACCATCATTGGACGGTGTGTCGCGCGAAAGAATTACGTCAATATCTCCAAGGTCAAGGTCACACTTTGAGGTCAAAGGTCAAAAATGGCCATAAATGAGCTTGTCCGGGCCATAACTATGTCGTTCATCAAGGGATTTTGAAATCATTTGGCACATATGTTCACCATCATTGGACGGTGTGTCGCGCGAAAGAATTACGTCAATATCTCCAAGGTCAAGGTCACACTTTGAGGTCAAAGGTCAAAAATGGCCATAAATGAGCTTGTCCGGGCCATAACTATGTCGTTCATCAAGGGATTTTGAAATCATTTGGCACATATGTTCACCATCATTGGACGGTGTGTCGCGCGAAAGAATTACGTCAATATCTCCAAGGTCAAGGTCACACTTTGAGGTCAAAGGTCAAAAATGGCCATAAATGAGCTTGTCCGGGCCATAACTATGTCGTTCATCAAGGGATTTTGAAATCATTTGGCACATATGTTCACCATCATTGGACGGTGTGTCGCGCGAAAGAATTACGTCAATATCTCCAAGGTCAAGGTCACACTTTGAGGTCAAAGGTCAAAAATGGCCATAAATGAGCTTGTCCGGGCCATAACTATGTCGTTCATCAAGGGATTTTGAAATCATTTGGCACATATGTTCACCATCATTGGACGGTGTGTCGCGCGAAAGAATTACGTCAATATCTCCAAGGTCAAGGTCACACTTTGAGGTCAAAGGTCAAAAATGGCCATAAATGAGCTTGTCCGGGCCATAACTATGTCGTTCATCAAGGGATTTTGAAATCATTTGGCACATATGTTCACCATCATTGGACGGTGTGTCGCGCGAAAGAATTACGTCAATATCTCCAAGGTCAAGGTCACACTTTGAGGTCAAAGGTCAAAAATGGCCATAAATGAGCTTGTCCGGGCCATAACTATGTCGTTCATCAAGGGATTTTGAAATCATTTGGCACATATGTTCACCATCATTGGACGGTGTGTCGCGCGAAAGAATTACGTCAATATCTCCAAGGTCAAGGTCACACTTTGAGGTCAAAGGTCAAAAATGGCCATAAATGAGCTTGTCCGGGCCATAACTATGTCGTTCATCAAGGGATTTTGAAATCATTTGGCACATATGTTCACCATCATTGGACGGTGTGTCGCGCGAAAGAATTACGTCAATATCTCCAAGGTCAAGGTCACACTTTGAGGTCAAAGGTCAAAAATGGCCATAAATGAGCTTGTCCGGGCCATAACTATGTCGTTCATCAAGGGATTTTGAAATCATTTGGCACATATGTTCACCATCATTGGACGGTGTGTCGCGCGAAAGAATTACGTCAATATCTCCAAGGTCAAGGTCACACTTTGAGGTCAAAGGTCAAAAATGGCCATAAATGAGCTTGTCCGGGCCATAACTATGTCGTTCATCAAGGGATTTTGAAATCATTTGGCACATATGTTCACCATCATTGGACGGTGTGTCGCGCGAAAGAATTACGTCAATATCTCCAAGGTCAAGGTCACACTTTGAGGTCAAAGGTCAAAAATGGCCATAAATGAGCTTGTCCGGGCCATAACTATGTCGTTCATCAAGGGATTTTGAAATCATTTGGCACATATGTTCACCATCATTGGACGGTGTGTCGCGCGAAAGAATTACGTCAATATCTCCAAGGTCAAGGTCACACTTTGAGGTCAAAGGTCAAAAATGGCCATAAATGAGCTTGTCCGGGCCATAACTATGTCGTTCATCAAGGGATTTTGAAATCATTTGGCACATATGTTCACCATCATTGGACGGTGTGTCGCGCGAAAGAATTACGTCAATATCTCCAAGGTCAAGGTCACACTTTGAGGTCAAAGGTCAAAAATGGCCATAAATGAGCTTGTCCGGGCCATAACTATGTCGTTCATCAAGGGATTTTGAAATCATTTGGCACATATGTTCACCATCATTGGACGGTGTGTCGCGCGAAAGAATTACGTCAATATCTCCAAGGTCAAGGTCACACTTTGAGGTCAAAGGTCAAAAATGGCCATAAATGAGCTTGTCCGGGCCATAACTATGTCGTTCATCAAGGGATTTTGAAATCATTTGGCACATATGTTCACCATCATTGGANACACCACCACCACCACCACCACCACCACCACCACCACCACCACCACCACCGTTGTACACAGTGACAAAAAACGTATGCACACAATGGCTGCTACTACAACTTATAGCCCATATAGGGGGCATGCATGTTTTACAAACAGCCCTTGTTTTATTTTGCATTTAGATTGTGTTTTATGTTGTGGAAAAGTGTAATAAACAGTAGTGTTTCATTGATAATACTATTGTTGTAGGTAATTATACCGGGTTATATTCTCATAAATTACTTCAACAATTAATCTGAACGCTTAACCAGTTGAGATTTTTTGGTTCTGTGAGAAGTCAAACATTCATCATTTTATAGCTGATGCCAATATATTTAATATAGTCAATAAAACTATCCCTCATGGTTGAAATAATTGCATGATCGATTTCCGTAATTACTCCAAAAATCATTGCCTTGCTCCATTTTCTATCAGATTCTATTATAGTCACTCTGCATTAATTGACATTTATTAGACGAAAACCAATATCCGGCTACAACTTGTTGCATGTATGGTCTTTCAAACGCATGGTCAGTGGAATTTTTGAACATATGGCAAACTATTGGCCCCAGGGCCCTAATGGGCCATCAAGGGGCTCCCTAATTTGGTTATATGTTGGAGATTGAGTCTTGCTCTTTGAGTGGCCTGGAAGGAATGTCATATTTAGGGTACGTTTTGATGATGGAATGTGCAGACCCCGCCCACTTTTCACAGTTTGAAATGGAGCACATGACAACTTTGGGAGAAATGTCCATCTTGGTATGGTTTAATTGATTTGCAGAGAATTATAGTGTCTTTTTTGTCAGTGGTTAACTTGTATGATCATTTTAAGACATGCAATTGTTTGTTGGCTCTCAGTTGAATGGGATGTAAGCAGATAGCTGTGTGACCTTTTAAGCAATTGCAATCTTTGAGGCATTTCTAAGGAGTAATAAATAAATCTGTTGGAATTTTAACTGCAGAAAAAAGAGGTTTGTGTTTTAAAAATTATTTGTTGCATTTTGAGCTATGACTTCAAAGTATTTTTCATGACCAGATTTAAAGTATGAGCCTATTGTTTTTATGCTTCTTAAGGTCTAAGAAGGAATCTTGTTGTATTAATTAAGTTTTCTCAGAACTCAATGTTTGTGCTGAAGGATATTCAACTGCAAGTTTACTTAGAACTGCTAAAAAGTATTCCAATGAGCACATGAATGGTTTTAAGTGAAATGTCAAGGTCACAGTGTTGGTATCGTAGGACCAGTAATGTGTATGGTATTTGCAAAGGTGTCTTTAAATTCAATATGATAAGAGATATTTAAACAAATTCTGTAAGAGTCTTAACAGAACTGCATCATGCACACAAGACGTCCATTAAGGTCAAGGTCATTCTTGATAAGCCAAGCTAGAATTTTCTGCCCATGATATAGTATTCCTAATATTTGTCTTAATCTTGATAATTTTTCTCCAAAAAAGGATTTTGTTGCATTATATTTAAAGCAATCATCATACCTTGCAATGTTCTTGAAATTTAATGTCACCAAATCTTTAATTTTCATGAATTTATGTTAATATTGTTTGCAATTAATTAATGTTAGTAAAAATAGCTTAAATTTATATGTTTTGTGTACAACTTGCCTCTTTAAATGCCCAGAAAAGTTAATCTTCTAGTTACGTCAGAATGCATTCAAAGAAAAGTTATTTTTCCCAAAAGAGCATGATTTAGAACTGTCTGATCAGATTGTATTGATTGCTGAAACCAGTCTGCAGCCTACACAAATAGTCTGAAACTAAAAGATGAGAACCAGTCAGTTATATTGACTCCCAAGAACAGAAACTGTGGAAAAGGGATTTTCTTTTTTCCCATATTCAGTGTGTGTTATTGGGAAATTTGAAGTGCCCGCTTCATGCGTTCCGAAATAAGGTTATGACTGTATGCGGTCCCTTTGTCAATAGTGAGTGTTGGTTTAGAACAAGGGATTGACATAAAATATGCACAATGGCATGCTGGGAATATTGATGTGGGAGTGGGGTCAGTAAGGTCATTGGTCAGAGGGTGTGCAGTGTGGTTGCAGCTGTCACTGGGGATATCTTCTAAACTGGCCACTCATATTGAGAAAAAAATGAGGTGCATAGTGTGTGATTAGTGTAAATTTATGTTTATGAAGGCGTTAAATCGTATTGATGATGGAGACTTGGGAAGCGGTTTGAATCGTCTAAATTGTATTGATATAGGAGACTTGGGGTTTGGATATTTCTTATGCGTTTCTTTGGAGAATAACTACTGACTTGTTGTCATGTGAAATCATAACCTGCGATAATGTGTGCTTTTTAGTTGAAACAGTTTGTGGCAACATATTGAGTTTGGTATCAAAACATGAGATTGTACACGTGCGAGTGTTAGTGAATTTTCAATTTAAATCTGTGATGAAAATTACATCGATAATAGGTGCTGTGTACTTGCAAAAGACTAAATGCATCATTTGAGCATAATTATCATGACATTAACATGGATATATACTTATAAATTGAGCGCTTCCTTCCTGTTATATACGGCACAATTCTTGTGAAATCAAAGGAAATATGTGCCCAGTCGTTACAATATAAAGGCGGCTGATGGTTTTGTCATTGGTAGTTAGAGCTGGCTTCATAGGAGTGGTTCAGACAGCATCTTTATAGCAATCTTGGAATTCTGGAAATGGAGGACTTGTCTTGAAATTGTCCACTTTGTGCAAGGAACACTGTCAAAAGTTAACATTATTTCTCAGGAATTTGTTAATACATCTTCCTTTAAAAAAATATTTCTAGTACATTTTGTACGAGTTAAAAATGGGGACCGTGTTGATAAATGTATTTTAGAAATAATTTTTGTATAGGGGTTAATGTCTAAAACAATCCATTGCTTTGTTACAAAAGATTTTTTCGTTTCATTTAACCAAGAAATCAATGCATTGTAATATTTTCTCATCAATATAGGGGAAATCAGACCAATGTATTGTTTTCCTATAGAAAAGTAACGTCTTCACTGCTGTGGAATAATTGCTGAGGCCATTTGTGATGATGTTATTTTCCCACAACATCAGTGACATAATTATATTGATCTTAAATTGATCGAGCCATCAGGGGATCAATTCTTGCATATTCTAGTTGCTAATAGCGCTTTACGTCACAGTTTGTTTAAATTCCGGACGGAGAAGTACATTTGTGTGTATGTGTAGGGCAATTTATTGAAGGTTGCTAGACGGTGTGTGAACAATACATTGAGTTGATAATGGAGTCTCCTGCTACGCGGAGAAAGCGGATAAAGAGGTATTGACTAAACTGTTATCGTTGTTGTTAGATGTTGTATTAAAAAGATGATGTAGTTAGAGACAAATTATGTCAGAATTGTTTGTAGATCATGGAAAAGTGTGGCTTGTTGTCTGGTTCAATAACTAAGTAATCAGTAAACAGCAATAATAGATTATCATTAAAGCTGCATAAATGTATTCATTCATTGTAATCATAAACATAGAGTGAGCGAGCGTTACAAGATTAAATGGGATAAACAGAGTTTTATGGTGAAGTGCACACGATGGTGGCAAGGTATTACTGGGTAGGGTCAAGGTTGTAGTGGAAATGGTGGTGGCCAGTTGCGTCAAGGGTTAGGTAGACACGGTGGTGGCCAGGTAGAACCAGGTAGAGTCAAAATGGTAGTGACCAGGTACGGCTGGGTCGATCAGGTCAAGGGTGTAGTGGACATGGGCATAAAAACCTATATCAAACTATTGGAACACACAAATCAAACTATTGAACACTCAAACTATTGGTTATAACTGATGTCACAACCCTTAATTTGACATGGCTGAGAATGTTTGCAGTCCAATGAGTCTCTTTTGTTCCTGTTTTGACCTCACATGCACTGTCTCTGTACCTCCATCAGTTGGTCACAATTCAGCTCTGACCAAAGATGACCTTTCTTTCTGATCTGCACTTGAGACTTGATAACAGTGTGATAAGAAGTCCTCTTGACCACTGACACCTCTAGTATCCATTGTGATCATTGCACTGTGAATGTATAGTTGACCAGACCAATTAGTTATGAGTTTTCAAGTCCAGGTTACAGCGCGGCCATCTACTTTGAACTGTTATTCCTGGGAGCTCTACTGCAGTTTACTGGTTTGTTTATAACATGAAATATATAGATATCACTACAATGACCATATACTGATGCTACATGTACCCTGCTAAACTGTCATAAACAGTTCATGAACAGTTCATGCACAACAAACTAAACACTTTTAATGTTCATGAACTCGAGATCATGAGTTCCATGAACTTTAGTTCAAGCGTTCATGAATTTAAGTTCACAATTTGTTCATGACCTACAGCCACTCTAAAGTTCATGAACAAAAGCAACCATGTGTTGTGCATGAACTGTTCATGAATTATATAATGAATAAGTTGTTGAACCAATACTTCATAAACCAATAATATTATATAAATACAGTGCCTTCTGCAGGGTGTTTTAGCATTCCGTTCCTGTGGAACGTGAAGTCTGACTTAGACATACCCGGGGCGATTACAAATAGTGATTTGCTTATATTGTGCACATAGACACTGCTTGGTGCATGCATATTTTATTCTTAAGGGTGCTATAATGACTGCAGCAGAGTGAAAATACTGCTCTGAAAGCTTATCTTTTATGTCCTTTTGGTTTATTTTACTCCCAAAACATTAACACCCACTCAATTCACCAAACATTCTGACAGTTTACAGTTAGACCTAATATTGAAAATGGGTCAATTATGCTACGTGAAGCGCGCGGATCTGACACTGTTCTTATTTTATTATATTGACCAATCAAAAAGTATTTTTTCTAACTATTTTTTGAAAACCGTGGATAAGTAAAAGTGAATTTCTGTGTATAATAAACCTACATAAATGTGTCTCTATTTAAATTACGTAACAATAAAAATACATCTATCTACTGCAGTCATAGAAACAATAAATAGCATGAAAGCATGCACGTCAACAATTAAATCACTGGACACGCGGCTAAATGCGAGCAGCCAACAAAGGGATAAGTGATGCTAACTTGCCTATATGCTGAAATAATTAGAATGACAGTCAAACCGAGCCAGCTTTCGTGCAGCGCTGTTATTGTTAAAATACTTATTCAGAACGCTGTGCAGTTGCCAGCAATGCTCAGTGGCTACAATCAGGGTCTTGCATAGAACGACATGGACACTTTGATGACAATGTAAGAACTCGATGAGGACGCTGTTAGGACACTGTCTGAGGGCAATAGAATACCAATTTAATATTTGTTTACATATTTACCGGCAATCACATGACACTGTAGTTTTTTAGAACGCATTTCCAGCGCTGGGGTTATGCTGTCCAGTTTGACAGGTCCTTTATTGAAATGTCTGTCTCAGGACCAAGTGTGGGAAATTATAACTGTTCTAGAGCCCTCAACCTTTGTTTCTTTGGGGGCAAGTAAATTATAACTGTTCTAGAGCCCTCAACCTTTCTTACTTTGGGGGCAAGTAAATTAGAACTGTTCTAGGGCCCTCAACCTTTCTTACTTTGGGGGCAAGTAAATTATAACTGGTCTAGGGCCCTCAACCTTGGTAACACTGGGCCAAAGGACAAGAGGACCACTATTCACTAAAGATGACCTAAGTCAGATATAGCAGATCATTTTACAAATGAAGAAATTTAATTTTATATGGTTTGCTTTAAGGTTTTTTGCAGTAAATGGGTTATATCAATCATGCATGGGCAAGTTGATTGCCAAAGTACTTACTAGACTGGACAAGTTGGATTGTGAGTAAATGAAGAGTCCTTTTGGTTTGTTTTACTGTGGCCTTAAATCATCTCTGGAATTTATTGAAAAATGCTTGTACGTGATGAAACAGATGATTAATTTACTCAATTATATGCACATGAAATAATTGTATGTTTTTAAATTGAAAATACAAGCAGACATATCAAATAAACATCATTTTTGCAAAATGCTTTAAAACAAAATGAATGTTGGCTGACCCCAAACATAAATTAGAATTATGGCAAATGCATAATAATTTAGTGTCGCGAAACAATAGATACAAGAAAAAATTCCCTGCAATATCACTAGACTTCATTTACAAATGTCTACAGACAACAAAGAAAAAACTGGCGCAAACCATAATTTGAATTGGGAATAGCCAGAGAATTACTGAGTGTATGGTGAAACAATACCAGCAGTAACAGAAATCACCTGTTTTGTTCTGGCCTGTGCACTTCTAGCATGGCCCACCCTTGAGTACATCCGCGCGCAGCCAATTGGGGATATTCAAGCCAGTGCCCAATTACAAAAAATAATGGGTAATATTCTATTAGGGCAGATCCATGTCTCCATTTTGTCGCCACAATCCCTGCCATTGTGTCCTGATATCTCGGAGCGTGTCTAATCAGTCGATGGTGGTTTGCATGCAAGGGCAGGGATCAGGCAGTGTGTGGCGGTGGGAGTTGTTGGGGACTCAATCAGCTTGGCTGTAAATTGAATGTAAGGCCTGGAATATTATTAATATTATGGGTGGGGCCATGAGGCCTTGAAAAAGATTCTGTTAAAAAAAATGATGCATTGCAAGTAAATCACGGAATTATTGACATTTTTCTTTTGTAGGAAGAAATCTATAACAAAATAAATAAATAAAATTGAAGCTGTCAAAAGATACAGTGGTTTAAAAGATGGGTCTTCATGATTAATTGATGTATTTGTTTTTTAAAGTTTGTAAATAAATGACACATCAAGCTCAAAATACCGACTCCATTTTAACTATTATTATACACGTCTTATTGCACACATCAAATAAATATTTGTCAACTGGGTTCACCTTTGATCTAACATCACCTGTTGACAAACACTGCAGATGATTCCTTAATAAGTATTAAACTCAAATACCACAATGTTAAATAGTCTGAAAAATTGTTTTCACTTTCATTTCTGGAGGTCTTTTAATGTGGTTAATGAAATTTAAAATTGATGGAAAGGGGATCTTTTTATGAAGCAATTAATGTTCTAGGGATTGGACAATTTGTAAAGTATGTTGAGGTTCACAAACTGTGAAGTACTTCCCTTATTGTTCTGTTTTGCTTCTAGGTTGTCCAATTTTATGACCACATTTTTATTGACACATTTTCAATTTGTCGTGGTTTAAATCCTAAGTATTTGCATATGGGAGTGAGAGGTGAAAGGGGGTGTAGTGTCCTTTAGCGTTCATCTATTTGCCATCCAAAGGACACCTGATACGAGTTTGATATCTTCATTAGGTATTTTCAATCACAATGCGTGGGGGACTCATCGTAAATACTCATAGGTGTACTTTTGAAGAGGTTATTTGATACGGCATTGTGCGATAACAGATTTTCAATCAATTAAAGTGTTTGGCGCTTCATTGACGCGTTCTGTTGTCTTGTTTTGGGGAGTCAATCCTTGAGGTCAGTGAGTGCTCAGGGTCTGCTTGACTCGTGAATCAGCTTCAAAGACTCATTTGCTGTGGGACGTATGGACGTGATGCAAGGCTACAAAACACTAAGTAGGCTACACCTAACTATTTTAAGGTACTATCAGTTCAGCCAGACGGATTTTAATTAAATCGTTTTAAATGATCTGAGACAGAAGGCTGAGACAGTTTGTCTGCCAGGTCGTGATTTGATCTTATCGGCAAATATTGTGTTTGATATTGATTATATTTTTATTAAATCATTCGGATTATAGATTTAGCCTGATAAGAGGCTGTGCATATTAGGACTGCTAATCCGGGCCCTGGTCAAATGCAAGTGTGCTGATACAGGGGACACATGCGGATATTGACTTGTGAATTGGATTAAGGGACCAAAAGATTTTTAAGGGCTGAAAAGGTTACACATTGGTGTTTGGTAGATGTCCTGTTGCGTATTTCCGTTGTTTTTAGTTGTCAACAAGACTTTTGTTTTCAAGGGGTCATAAAAGTCAAAAGTTTGGATTTAAAAAATTAGTTGTGAGGTTAGTAACTTAGTTTATAGATTATTCATACTCTGTTGCTTAATCATACATGACTATGCATTACATGAGGATGTTTGTATGTATCGGAAGGAGAAAAAAGTGGTCAGTTTTAAAAAAAAACAAAGTATTATGAATGGTGTCGTGGGAAAACCTATATTAAGGTGCCTTATAAGGCGCGGCTTTCCTATCACACTCCTCATAATATTTGGTTGTATTTTATTAAGCAAACAAATGAGTTGAAGTTAAATATATTAGTGGTATAATGAAAAAGAGAGCCTTGTAAAATGCTCACTTATAATAGATTTCCTATAATATTCACAACATTACAAATTGGTTATTTCAAAATGGAAAACACATTATGAAAAATGCAACTAAATTAGCAAAACAAATTAATGACAATCATTTTCTTTTTGACAGAGATGCATAATATTATATTATGCACAGTTTAGTATCAAAATATTAGTTGCCATAATTAATGTAATTTTTCAAGGGTTTCCAATAATTGTGTTGTCTGTAAGTAATGCTATGCTAATAATTGTAAATTAATTGCTGATTATACTTTTCAAGTAACCCTTTTTGAACTCCTGGTGATTATTATTTTAAAAATAATGTCTATTATGCTTAGGGTATCTTTTACCCGTACTTAGCTTTTAAATTGTAAATAGTTATAAAAACTTGTTTTTGGGGTGCCTAAAATGATGATTATTAAGCTGAAACCACTAAATAAACAGTGATTTTGAATTACTTTGATCTCATCTTTGATGTTTTAAATCAACCAGATAATTGAGAATTATTCTTTGACAAAAACAACATGAAAGCTAGTCGGGGAGTATTTAATTGAAATTTGATTGAAATTGTGGTTTGGGTCTTTGTTTGTAAGCTTAAAGCAAGTTGTTGTTTTTAACAAATCATTGTTTTGCTAAGTTTTTGTTAACATCTGACATATATATTCAAAGGATAAGGGATAAAGTTATGTCTTTAAAAAAAAAGTCAAGGTATGGACACACATTTAAAAACAATCAGCAAGATTTAATTATGTTGATATTGTTATGATAATTATAATAATATTAATTGTATGAGATTTTTTGTTAGATACAGACATGTACTAATAGTATAATTATGTAACAATCTTTGCAATAAAGTAGTGTTATAGTACTACATAATTGTAATAAATCTTAAAAGAACTCAGATGAATTAAATCTGTTTGAAGAGTTGCTTATACACTTGCATTGGATATTGTTCAAGTGTCTTGAAGGATTTTGACATTGTGGTTGGATCATTGACACCAAATATCAATTTCTCTTGTGAACAAAATAGCACTGAGAAAACATGAAGAAGTTTTATTAAAGCAGAGAATTAGTATGCAGGCAATTTGCTGATGCCTTCTTGAGATCTCAATTTTAAAACTGGAATATTTAGACCAAAGAGACAAACTTGTATATACAGTGCAAGGTCATCACAAGGAGAATTACGCACAAAGGAATTCGGTTTCTAGGTTTGTAAAGTGTACAAAATTATAATGAATAGTATAGTAAATTTGACTATGCTAATCCTGACATGAAATAGTATTAAGAACATTATACGGAGTAGAAGGTCTTTATCTGATGAATGTGTATACTGTGTCTCATATATAGTGTGTGTGTGGCAGGATTTTAGAGCTAATTGACCTGTCACTCTTTCTTCATTGATTGGGGTATTGATTGCAGGTAAAGGGTTTATGATTCTATATCTGCATATACCGGTAGGTACTGTGACCGTATCTGTATTCTGAACTTCATCAGTGCTTAACATGTGGATTTTAGCATGAAATTAATAATTTTATAATAAAAAAACACGGATTAATTGATGGTCAGTAAGATAGCAGTTTTTGAATAAATTAGACAATTATTTATTTTTTATAATTTTATGTGGTCATTATAAACAATCAATAATTCTTGTTTATTTTACCTTTCAAGTTGATATTCTGTTGTGGTGAAAATGATATTCAGATGAATTATTTTTAAATTCATATGGTATGCAAATGAGAGTATTTGTAATTATAGGACTCAGTGGTTTATTCATATGATATTCATATGAAAAGAAGATTTTAAGCTGTTATTGCAAAAGACCTGACATAGTGAAAAAAATGAAGGCTCATGAAGTGTCATGCAGAGTGTAATATTGATATTTTCGGATTAATTTATATAAAAAAGTTAAATTTTTATTCATAAAGAATTTGATCAGGGACCAACATTGTTATCCTGACAGTCGTGTAGATACAATGTACCTATACATTAAGTTATTATTATTATTTTATTTTTTTTGCCACAGGTATTGAAATTAAGACAGAAAGATATTACTGTAAAGTTTGTTTGATTCAAATGAATGAATGTCAATGATGCTGTGCATTAGTCAGTTGGTGTTTTGAAGGCTATATTTACAAATTGCAAGGATATTCAGTTATTTGTCCTGTTCTGCACATGACCCCAGTGTCTCGTGTGAGGATTAACATGAGGACATGGGGATGAGACACAAGGACAACATGTGTCAAACCTTGTAAGGACAAAACTAAACAAGGCTTAGATAGATGTACATTACATATTCGTGGTCAGAAAGTCTGGCCCATTAAGAATTAGATTCACTGATTAATTAACAGAATTAATTGTGTTACATGAAGGGCTATGGTATCCTAGGCTTAAATCAAAGAAGTAGATGTGTTTAAAACTTTGTACATTTGTTGTGGTAATTTGAATGCTGCTGCTGCTGCTGCTGCTGCTGCTGCTGCTGATGATGATGATATCATGATGATCAACGTGATGATGGTCTTGATGGTAAGAAGTGTGATGAAAATGAGGAGTATGATAATTAAACCACGACCATCAACAGTTGAAGACCTTTCCAGATTTGTGCATTTTGCAATTTGTTGGTTGAATTGTGAAATAAGGGGGCTCTGTGTTATCCAGTTATTGCATAGATAACATCATATTTATTTATTGGACTGCATGGATTGTTTATTGGACTGTAGTAAATGTGTTAATGGGCAATACAAGATGTCTGTGTATTAGGTAATAAACTAGATCTGGACTTGATTATGCTGTTGTTGGTTGACTGTCTGGAGGGCACATTAGTTATGAATGCAAATTTGACATTGACAATCTTAACAGAAGTGGGTAGGTTGTTGAAAGTCTGCATTTCATCTGTTTAACCATACAAATCAGATTTGTTAAGAACACTTGTCTGTATAAAATATTTAGTGGATCATTAAGGCATTTCTTATGAGTATAGGCTTAGATAGGAATTAACAAGTAGCAAATGTTTTTCAATGCTGGTAATGACAATTTATAAAATATTCATGGGTATTACAATTATCATGAGTGCTACATGTAATATAATTTACTGTTGTGCACCAATTTGTAAATTATTTAACAGACTTCTAATTTACGGTCCAGATAATATGTCTGATAGAGCTTTTGTCTTATATCCTAAATTAGCACATCAAAGCATTAAACATATAAGGGGATTTCAGCCTCTTTCATCATAAGCATAAGGACCATAGGAGCTTTAGTAATTCACTTACTAATAAAATCTTTGTCAGAAATAATACATAGAAAGCCTAATTGCTGTTACTGCTTATGTCAAGACCTGTGTGCTGTTTAAGGGTAATTTTATTTAAATTATTCTTTCTGATCTCATGTGTACAGAGCTAATTTCAGATAACATAAAGGTTAGACAATGCCTGGTGTGATAACCTATACTGGCTGGGTTCAGCTCTCAATTTTGGCGCAAAATGTCATTGCACCACATGTGGATCTTTGACAAAATTTTGTATTTTAAACTTAAAGCCCCTATACAATAGCTGACATTTTGTCAATGGTTTCATTTTTGACAATTGTCTGAGCAAGTGTTGGTTTAAAGGATATAATTTGCTACAGACTTCTTTAAATGGAACCACAAAGAAGTGCTAGACAGATGGTCTATCCTCTGTTTTTGTTAAGACACTGGAAACTGAAGCTGCTGGTTTATAACTAAGTGTAATTGCAATAATTGTTGTCCAATATTCTTAGCAATTTAAAACAAAATGTATAAAATTCTTTATTTTTAAATGTTTTATATGTTAATAAAGGTAAAACATTTGGGGTGAAATAAAATGATTATATATTTTTTAATCTTATATGTTTACTGGTATGTTTTTTATTTACTATGTTTCTTAATTTATATTTTAGTCAATTCATTTTTAGATCTTATTTAAGAGCATTTAAGATGTATTAAAATATTGAATTTTGAAAACTTGGTGTACAATTAAAAGCAATCACTGCAAGATAAAAAAAAAGAACTTCTTTGGATTCAAAACAAAATTATATTAAGGATTATGTTACACCATAAAATTGCTTTGGTATAGATTTATAAAACTCTAATGCCTTAAATATAATATAAAGAATATTTATGTTAATGGTTATGCAAATTGAGATGGATTTTCGTGGATTTGTGTGTGTTAAATGATTTGGTATTTGGATATCAAAATGCCCTGGGATAGGTATGTTTAATTCATGGTTTATCGATTGACGATGTTGCGTCCCAAGGTAATCAAGTGACATATAGAGTCAGCTTGTATCTTCAGGCAACATGCTTGAATTTTCGAGTCGCCAGCTGTCAAAAAGCACGACTTCACCATATTTCAGTCTAACTTAAACTGAAGATTATATTGCTTATAGCGTTTTATTAAGGTGTACATTCACTGTTCACGGCATAAAGTTTGCTATTTCTCAGAAGAATTTGTGGATTTGATACACTTCAGGGCTTGGATCTATGTGCTGAAACTTCCATAATTCTCTTGATGATTATGTATATAAAATGTGTTTATTTATGTGATAAACATTCGTTTTAATGGTGGTGCAGCTTGTTTTGGGGGGTCGGGTTGTGTATGTATCACAAGGGGGCAATGTCATCACGGGCATGACAAGATGGCACCACAGGTCAGTAGTCTACAAAATATAGAATTTTTAATAAAAAATACTTGCTTCAGTCATGGACTACTTTTATTAACCACATAATTTATTTTAATGTATTAATTATGTTCAAGGAAAAATATATAAATATCTATAGGATTGACAGGTAACCTGCTTTTTGTACGGATATATTAATTTAAGTAAGGTTTTTGCTTTAAAATTACTTAAACAACATCGAAATACTTCATGTGACCCTCGATTACTTCTGTCAGTCAAGTTGGCATTATATTTACATGTTTACAAGAAAGTTGAGATGTAATTTCTTTCAAAGCAGAAGTCCAAAGTATATGTATACATACTTGTGTGTCTGTCACTCCAGGAGAAAACATGATTACAAAGAGGTAGTTTTGTAGGATTTGTGGTGTCTAGAGGAGATTGACCCAAGCAGCCCAGATGTTTGGACTCTGAAAGTGGATAGCTTGGAGCCCAGTGTTTGGCTTCATAGAGCCCAGTGTTTGTTTTGGTGGGTTTGATATTGCTGGCTCAAGTCATCAAGTGTTAATACACTCACAGGTTCATTGCACTGGGTGTGAATTCATGGAAAGGGGGGTTGGGGAACAAGTGCTTCCAGTTTAATCCCAATTTCAAAAAGGCAACAACTTAATTACCCATTGATTAGTAGCCTGCAGATGTTTATTTAAAATACTTTTGCCAGCTGGTTTTGTTTGTTTAGAATAAAAACATAATTATGCAAATAGTCACAGGGCACCTTTAATAAGTATATGTAGTAGGTTTGAAAAAAAATATTGTTGAATATTGAATGATTCTGATACAAGAAAATAACACGAATAACTTATTATTTATTTATTGTATTTCCTTGTTTAATTTTTCCAGTTATGTTTCTGACACGTGATCAAGATGTCTATACATATTTTCCTCTGTAATATACAAAGGCACTTAGATTTTCATCACATGGCAACCCTTGGTTTATTTTTGTTATCGTCAGCAGTGCAGTTGACTTGTGGACATGAGATGTCATTTCAAAATAACTCTGGAAAGATATTGATTTTAAAAGTCCCCCTTTCCATATTTGTCATTGGGTGGTTTCAATAGTGTGATGTTGAATACCGGACCTATAAATAACCCGTCACAACAGTACTAAATATAGCGCTGTTAATCATTCCATATCAGCTGTTTAATTTAGCTATGCAACCTGTGCACCGAGTTTTGGCCATGAATATATATTGTGTTTAATTTACGGCCGTTTTGTTTATCGGTATCCTAAAGGTACATGGAACAGCCTATTAAGTGCATTTCATTACAAGCTACAGTTTATATTGGCAATTAATGTTGGGCTAGTAAACTGTACAGTTCTTACATAATTGGAAATTAAATACTCCAAGAGGACTGAAGTGGTTTGGTTACTGCTGGTTATATCACAGACAACACCTGTGGTGACTTGAACCCCTCTTGTTTATGTTTGGATGAAATGACTGTGTTTGTTTTGAGTTTGTGGAGATGTTTATTTTGGTACTAGCCAGGGAATGTTGTAGATTGTGGACTGTGGAGCAGATTTAAGACTGTCTCTAATTTAATGTCATAAATTTGAGGACATTTTCCCACAACAAGGAATAGAGGGGAAGAGACAGCTTGTTAGAATAGAGGCATAAACTGTGGTGAACTTTGTGGTCAAATTGATGTGTGGATTTTTATAGAAAGTTTGAAATATACGCGTTAAGGTAATTATTCTATTTGGAGATTTTATTTTTGACATTATATTATATATCTACATTATCAGCATTAATTGCTGCAGTTTAGAATTTTTACTTAGATATAATTTTTAAGCATTGTCATTTTCTTAATTTCAGTTAAAGCTTTCATAATATTTAACACATTGATTAATTATTTCAAAATTGCTTAAAGCGTAAAATAAATAGATTGTATACATTTTCATGTGATGAGAATACATAAATTAATGGTTTCATGGTTTATTTAAAAGAAAAAACATGAAACGGGATATTAAAATAAATAGTATCATTATCAACATTGGACCCCAACTGCTTTACATTAATACATGCTTTGGTGTGTATTATGGGGGAATTTTAATTATGTTAGACAGGGCAGATATGAAAGGCTTGTCCGTATATCTTGTGTGTATTGAGGTGTGCGATAACCAGCTGTCAATCAGGGGTCATGAATTTCTGACCTATGTCCAGCCTGTGTCATCTGTTGACCAGACCACTGAGTGGACATCAAAGGGTACATTGGATACAACCAGCTGGCCATGACATGCTCCATGTGTCAATTATGATATGTTGCAGTTGTGATTTAATAGACAGACAGTTTAGTTTGCATTCATTTCATGAAAAGAAATTGACAGCAAATAATTATGTCGTGGATGTTATTTAATGAGTAGTGTACTTTTAGTAAATAGTAAGCATTGTTTGTTAAATTACTTGCGGATTTTAAACCACAAAATGGTGCAGGTGATTTTTGCTGGATGATAATCATTTGAGGAAGAGTGCACACAATGGTAATTATAATAATTAGTGTAAGTTAATCCAGTCTGAAAGTTATCAGCTGCATGCCCTGCAGTTTCAATGTAAGGGATCTATGATCTGCAAACTTTATCTTTCTTAACTGATCACCACACTTGGGGTAAGCTTAGGGAGGGGTTATTATGTGGTTTTAGAAGATAAGGTCAAGATTATTTTTCAAGATATTATGTCATCATTACTTTAAGTATAGGTTAATATTTCATTAATTATAATAGTTTCTGCATGATGCCTTTTGAAAATAGCATAGAAATGTAAATTGTTTTAATTAAATGACCTCATCAGGGAAAGTACCTTCAATTTTGTTGTTCATCTATAAATATATATATAAACACAGCACAAAGACCTATTAATATACATGTATATTGATAGCTCTTTGCACAGCATTCTGATTTTTTTTTTTTTTGCTTAAACAGCTGATTAATGAATATTTTACCAGTATCATGTACACATGCTTGGTTTATGCAACAATGGAATTCAACAGTGGTGCATAATGTAAAGTCTTCAAACACGTAAAATCAACAAAATCTAAGTTCATTAAAATTTCAACACAAGTGGCAGATGGTTTCTTTGTATGCTATGGGCAGAACATACCTGTATGATGATTACAGTTTTCAATGAAATCAATAAATGTTCAGAAATTGACAGCTATAAAGGTGATGACGTCATGTGATCAATCCAGTACAGACAGTTTCTTTGATAGTGTGTTTGTTTAGTGATGCATGTACACAGTTGATTGTTACTTTTGTTGTTTTTATGATGGCAAATATTTCATAATATTTGTCAAATTTTGTGGTTGAAAATCAGCTTTGGCAAAAACTGTTGTTGTTGTTTACACTTTTCAGTGGTCAGTGATTATATGTGAAAACAATGCAATGAATCAATAGTAATGCAAAATAAACTAAGATTATGTTCATGGTGATGTGATATATTCGCAAAAGTGAAAACCGTTGGATTTTGAAAAAAAGCCATGTAAGTTAAGTGTTGATGCTTTATTTGAGGCCGCCTGTATCTTGGTACGAACATCTTGATGATAAAGCATGTCGGATACAATCACTCAAGGTGTGAAGCTTTCATTTCCTGATCTGTGGGCCAAATATTGCTTCAGGTTTTAGTATTTATAATAAGTGGGATTTTTATGATAACTGTGGACTGATTCATACAAAGGCTTTAAATGGATGATGTACAAAGGAAGAGATTTTTAATGATTTGGCTGCTTAGTTCTATCATTTTCTGAAAAAAATGTGTTGATGTAAATTGTTACCGAATGGGATAATATGTAAACAGATATGACATGAGGTTGCTGTATCACCTAGGATTTATAAAAATATTGTGAATTGATGAAACAAGATAATACGTTGTGTGAAAAATTGAGCAGGAGAATTATATGCCAAATCATTAATCATTGTGTGACTGAATAAGGCTATTCGAAATGTAAATTTGGGGTATTGTGATAACATCATAATATTATGCAGTGTAGGTATACAAGATAATGTTCATACATATTTAAACATTAAGCGTAAGTTTGCATAGAATTGCGTGTGTTTAACAACTTAAAATGGAGTTAAGGCGATGTAAAAGGTAATGTTTCTTGCATTATTTGTACAGTTATTGGTTACACAACAGCAGTATATATTTTTGTGTAACTTGTCAGTTGCCTTTGTCTTTTTGCTCTGTTAGGAAATGGATTTCTTTAAATCTATGTTGTTGTTTTTGAGGAAATAATGTGTTGTTATTTTGGTACACTCCCCTTGATCTTTATCACCATATGCCACTGGTGGTGGGCCTGTTGATGTCAGATGGAGACACAGATATGCCAGGGGCCTGGTTATTTATGGCCCACTCTGGCCCAGTTTAATTTCCTGATGTGATTTAACTTTTATTACAAATTGGCAATAGCATGTACCATTTGGACGTCACTTGTTTTGACACTTTATAATCAATTGATGATAGGTTACTTGGTTGTTGTTGTTGTTGTTGTTGAATAAAATCGGGTCTTTCTGAATTACCATCATAATAATAAATTAATTTAACTTTGATTGCTAATTGGCAATACCATGTACCATATGAATGCCATTTGTTTTGACACTTTGTAATCAGTTGTTGATAAATTACTTGGTTGTTGTTGTTGTTGTAGAAAACCAAGTCTTTCTGAATTACCATCATAATAATGAATTAATTTAACTTTTATTTCTAATTGGCAATAGCATGTACTATATGAATGTCACTTGTTTTGACACTTTGTTATCAGTTGTTGATAAGATACTGGGTTGTTTTTGTATTAAACTGGGTCTGCCTGATTTTACCATAATAATAACAATTAATAATAAATTATGTAAATTGATTCTTGAAATTTGCTGTCAAGAGGGATAATTATTGCGGCAGCATCTGCTGATGTTATCACTAGTTACTTCCCCTGTTAGGCAAGGCTTATCAGTCTCAAATCAGTTCCTGGTTGTCAGCATTATGGGCCTAATTAAGTTTTTAAAGAGTGACATTAACTGCCGATCTTATCAAAATACAGATGCCTTGTTGATATGTTGTGTTGTCATCTGTGATGTTATTAAATGTAAAGAATAATTATTTAACATTTTGATAGAAATTTTAAAGAAAACAATTTGTTATAATAATCATAGTATAAAAAGTACATGTACACAATAAACAACAAGAACATAAATCAGACACAGGAAGATTTAAAGGGTCATTTATGTAATAAAACCTTTTATTACCAAATTACAGAATTTTGTGATGCATGAAATGACAGTTGCTGGGGTCGTTGACACGTTCAGCTGTTAACTCAACTAAAGTGATAAGCTTTCATATATTCTGCTTACATGTTCGGTCTCACTTCATAACAGTGTTGTTGATTACTTTACCAGATTATCTATCTTTTTCTTCCAATGTTAATTGTCTTTTGGATGAAAAAATATATACATTAGTAGTATGGGAGAAGAAACCAGCGAAAAACTTATGGAATTCCTATTTAATCTTTCAAAGAGATGCACTGAAAAAGTTAGTGAACACTGTTTAATTGTTCTGCTCTTGTAATTCATAAACTTGATGCTTAATTTGAATACGATGATGGATGAAACACATATGGTGATAAGTTTAAATGTAAAACTGTGAAATAAACTGTATATAATTATGATTAACATGGAATGTGAACAGGAAATGTACAACTTTTATAAAGTTTCATAATTAATCAGTGATTAATTTTAAGCAGGTATTTTGCTGTTGAGTAGTGGAAAAGCATTACATTGAGGTTTTTGAATTCAAGCCAGAAACTAAGGATATTAAATGTTGACATTCAGCGTTGAATTGGATTGTTGAACTTAGCAGATCACTATCAAGAGTTTATTTCTCATTTGGCCTCCTAGATTTAAAATGGTCTTTTCTGCTTAGGGTTTAATAATGTTTAATCGGGCATTTTAATCAGTAATGAAAATTAGGAGAAAATGAAAATACGCCTGTGATTGTTTTTACAACTGATCTAGTTTCCAAATAGAATGCCATGGTTTTGGTGGAGGAGAATTTCTGGATCAACTTGAAAGCTTCTGAAGAGCCTTGAGGCACATGGTTGGACAGAAAGTTGAGGATTGTGTTCACAATTGCACATGGTTTACATTCTTACATTTCTTAGATTTATTGCATCAAGGACACTGGCAGGCATCTGTTGTGGAAACACACCAAGTGTTGTTGGATCTATGGGATATTTTAAAGGTGAAAATCATGATCATTTTATGCCTTTAAAAATGTTTGAGTAAATTAATTAGAATTTAATTAGTCTGCTTTTAAAGTGATACAGATGAATGAATTGTTGTGGAGTTAGCGATTGTGTGGTTTGTTGATAAAATGTAAGTACAGTTTAACTGAATAATATGAAACTCGTTCTGAGAAAACGGGTTTAAATGCATGTGCATAAAGTGGAGTCCGCACAGGTTTAAATCAGGGATGACACTTTCTGTCTAAACTGGAATTTCGTCAAAGAAGAGTCTTCCTTTAAACGAAAATACAATAACAGCGGAAAGTGTCATCCTTGATTAGCCTGTATTTGATCTGTGCCATTTCAATGTACATTAACACCTGAGTGTTTTAAATGATTGTCAGTTATATACAAAATATTTACCAATTAATGCCTAGTGGACTCTCCCATCCTTCTAAATTGGATCAATTTATTTCCAAAATAAGGGATGTCTAGTATATTTATTTCTATATTTAGAATGTTTCTTACGGAAATTCCTATAAGCAAATAGCACAGACCCTGATGAGACGCCGCAGGATGCGGCATCTCATCTGGGTCTTCGCTGTTTGCCGAGGCCTTTTTTCTAGACGCTAGGCATAAATGGGTTAATTCCCAACTGACCAAAGCGTTCGCTTTATGTATTGAAATAAATAGCACCATTTAAGCAACATTAAATAATTTTGATAGCATAGATACTTTCAGTAACATTTGTTGTTTGTTTATTGTGAACATGTTCAAACCTTTATAGAGTCCATATTATAGATATGTTATTTGCTGCAGGGCATCACTTTGATCTGTTTGAAATCTATACATGTATAATTGGATAACAGGATTTAGGACAATGGCAAAATTATGTGAAAATGTGAATGGAATGGCCCGATTAACACTAATTTTATCACATTCGAAAATCTGTTACATGAAATGAGAAGTGCAGTTTTACAGTTTACACAATTTATCCTAAAGGTGTGACATTGTTGGCTATTTTTTCCCCCAGGATTTGCTTTAATTGCTTCACAGTTGATTGGAGATACATGTACATTTGTACATGCTGAAAAAGGGTGCTAATCCAGTTCTCACCAAAGGTGGTAATAGAAAAGTAATTTTTGCAAGATAATTTGGTGATATTGATATAAATATTGGAAATAACTATAGGCAACTGAATTTGTATTGCTTTAATGTGTGCTTTTTGATTGTGTATTATAAAGAATTTTGTTAAATAACATGAAAATCCAGAGTATGCGAAAGCATTCTCAATCGTCAAGAAAAATTAAACGCTGGAAATTGACTTCAAAAGATGCATGGTAATCAGGTTTGTTCCTTGCTTCAGATATTGTTGAGTCATAATTTTGTTGTTGAAGATTCGTTCTAAATTGTATTGTTGCTGCAGCAGATTAAAAATGTTCACATGCCATGCATGTACTCTGTAGTTGTAGAAGTTTCATTAATGTTGTTCTTGATCATTGATTTCATTTGAGATCATTGAACTGAGTTTGAAATTAACGTTATTTTCATGGCAGGCATGACTGTGTCTCATGCATTACCTTTGTATGTCATGCATCAGTAAATGCATTTCATGTACACTGTTCAATCAGGAGTTCTATCAACTGTTTCTTTGTTCAGAATGTTTCGTTATACTGTCAGACTGTTGATTGTTTTAAAGCCTGAAGTCGGAATTTCATGTTGGTTAATATTTTCCTTATTATTAATTGATAATATTTTCTTATTATTCCTTATGATATCAAACATTATGTCACTGGAAAAGCAGCAAATCAGCAATGGCAACATGACATGACAATGTCATCATGGTTCATTTGATGGCACTCTTTTTATGCCCCCAGTAGGGTGGCATATAGCAGTTGAACTGTGTGTCAGTCTGTCAGTCTGTCCGTCTGTCTGTCTTTCCGTCTGTCCGTCCGAAAACTTTAACATTGGTAATAACTTTTGCAATATTGAAGATAGCAACTTGATATTTGGCATGCATGTGTATCTCATGGAGCTGCACATTTTGAGTGGTGAAAGGTGAAGGTCATCCTTCAAGGTCAAAGGTCAAAAAAATAAAATAAATCAAAGCGGCACAGTAGGGGGCATTGTGTTTCTGACAAACACATCTCTTGTTAATTACTGAAATTTATTTGTTGGCATTAATCTTCAAGAATTATTTAATGAATCTCTTCATATTTACAATTCATTTCATGTTGCCCAATATCATAGCAAGTAATTTTGTTAATGCTATTCGTCAGTAAAAATCATTTTATATCCTTCTTGTCATTGCAATTCATTTTATAGTCCTTGTCATTGCAATTCATTTGGTATCCCTCTTGTCATTGCAATTCATTTGATTTCCCTCTTGTCATTGAAATTCATTTGATATCCCTCTTGTCATTGCAATTCATTTGATATCCCTCTTGTCATTGCAATTCATTTGATATCCATCTTCTCATTGCAATTCATTTGATATCCCTCTTGTTATTGCAATACATTTGATATCCCTCTGGTCATTGCAATTTATTTGATATCCCTCTTGTCATTGCAATTCATTTAATATCCCTCTTGTCATTGTTTAAATCATTTGATATCCCTCTTGTCATTGCAAATCATTTGATTTCCCTCTTGTCATTGCAAATCATTTGATATCCCTCTTGTCATTGTAAATCATTTGATATCCCTCTTCTCATTGCAATTTATTTAATGGCGCTCTTGTAATTGCAATTTATTAAATGGTGCTCATGTCACTATAATTTATTTAATGGCCTTGTCACTATAATTTGTGCATCAACAGCAAAACCATTTTCACATCTTTTAAAAACACTTGAGTCAAAAACTATCTAGGGCAGACACTATTTTAAAAACCAATATGTTTGCATACAGCCATTGTTTAATCGTTTGCATTAATTATACAATTGTGTTTAAAAATTGTACGACCTTTACTTTTTCTTCTGTGTTTTGAATTATATAATTTCTCTGTGTAAGCTTCTGTCAATTAACAAATGAAAGTTCATTAATCATACTTAGGTTATAATTTTTCAAAGTGAACATATGAGCATTAAATGGACCAGATTTATTGCCTAGAAGTTCATTATAAATGCTTTTAAGATCAAAGGGTTGAATAATAAATAACACATAAAGCCGACTATTGTAAAAGACATTCCCAGCATGGGTCCGGCACGTGTCTCCTTAACGATTGCTTAACAGCCTCCCAATTATCACGATGACTCCAAGCACCTACTGATCCAGAATGAATGGAACCCATTCGGGGCAACGCAGTGCTATGAAAATGAATATTTCGTCAACTGGCGCAAGAACTCAGTAAGTGCATATATAATATATATACACTTACTGAGTTCTTACGCCAAGGTGACGATTTGAACAATTACATGTATGCATAGGTTAAAGGGCTGATATTTTTTCTTTGATCTTGTTTCATCGTGTAGGTAAGTAACATAAAATCTATTTATTCTTTTAGCCAATATGTCGTGGAATCATAACCGCAAGGCATGGGGTTTATGATGGCTTGTAATGCTCACATATGGTTAATGTTTTCATCGGGATGCTCAGATTTAGAGCTTAGTTTAATTAAAAATTACTCTGTTCTTTGCAAACCCTGTGGAGAATAGAATGTAACAGAGCTATTACTTTGGCAGTCAGAAATTTGGATGAATATTGGTAGCTTTTCTTCAGGAGGGCTTGGTAGTCTTTTTCGGAACTCTTTCCAGACGGTGTGTGGTGTCACTGGACCAACTCAAAGGGCTTCCACACCAGATCTCGAGGCTGTTGGCTGTGGTCTTGCTTACTGAAACATGATTACAATTTTACGAGTTTTAAATGGAGTAAAGGGATGTGGAAATTGTGTTTCTGATGTGTATATTATATTTTCTTGATTTTAAATGTAAATACATAATGGGACTTAGTTGTAATAATTGCATAAATTGTTGATAATTTAATTAAAATGAGACCAAGGCGAAGACGTTCCAAAAAGCCGTTTAATTTTGATGATTATGATGAAAGTGATTATACACTGGACAGTGATTCATCTAGTGGTCATTCACGAGCAGTTGTGCCGAGGGCAACTTTGCAGGGTCAAAACCTTGCGTTGTGTCCAAAGGATGCAGGAATACAAATAAAAATCACTGGGAGTATTTCAATATGTGTCGTAGGACAGAATGGTAGAAAACGTGAACTGTTTAGGTTGGTGATTGGGTTCTTAAATTATGGCAATGTTTATGTGAATTTTGTTTTGCAATGTGTTAGCCTGTTATCGTGAAGATCTTAATCTGATTAGACAATTACATGATTATGGTAATCCTCAAAGTATAACTGGTATTCAATTTCAAGTCACAAATATATGTTCATTTTACATAATTGTAATCTGAGCATCATTTTTACTAAAAATTGTTATTCAATATGATCTTGATGTTATTTTAAGTTCACGATGACTGAAGCATATACGTCTTAAATATTGTACCAACCAAAACTATCCGCAATAGGAAGTGTTATATTTAATGCTATTATCGTACTTGGATCTCTGAAAGTTTAGTTCCTCTAAAATATTTTACCAACCAAAACTATCCGCAATAGGACATGTTCTATTTTATGCTTTTATCGTAATTGGATCTCTGAAAGTTAAGTTCCCGGCCTCACGTCCTGGTGTTACATTGTCTACACTTGTGGCGATGTCAAGAGGCCGACATCACTTGCCAAGGCATTGTTCTCTCCACATCTACGTTTTGCCCTTTCCCCTTCCTCTCTCTCAAGTGCTTTGTTTTGAGCACGCCCGTATCCTTGTGGTTGATGTCTTTCCGGACAGTCGTCTAGTGGGTCATCCTGATGACACTAGAGAAATCACAAAGTCTTGGTTTTGTTGGTGAATTTAATTCTTAGAAAACGCAAATCTGGTGAATAATATCATTGTGAGAGAGATTATATTTGAATGTTTGATATTTGAGATGTTAGTTTGCTACAGTTGAACTAGTAAGGCTTACACTTTAAGTTATACTTAAGTTAAACATCAATTTATGTATACCATGGTGTTAAGCATAAATCCGGAAGTAACCATGATATTTTGAAATGTTTTAATTCCACTATTTATACGGCAACAAATTATTGAGGAAATTTCTTTACTTTCAGCGTGACCAGTGCACGGGCTAACGAAGAACTTTTACGCCAGGTGGCGAGGTCAAGATCTATCGGCGGAACAGCCAACGACCACTCAGGAAGACCTGTCAAGGTTACCACCCAGCAGTCAGTTGGGGGCTCAACTGTTCGACGCCAACGATCACTTCGACGAAATGAAGAAGAGTTGATCAAGCGCTCCCGTGCGCAGTCTAATTCGTACGAATTGTCCCAGGATCTACAGGACAAGCAGACTGAGATGCTAGAGAGGCGCTACGGTGGATCAATAAAATCTCGCCGAGCCGCCAAAATTATTCAACGAGCCTACAGGCAGTATTCTATGAACAAAAACTTTCAAAAGCTCAGAAATTCTGTCGCAGAGCGAAGACATTCAAAGTTAGGTCGAAGCAACACGGTGTGGTCCGATAGGGTTGCCACTGATGCTCAATTCACGATGGGTGCCACTGTCATTCCCAATGGAGACCTAACAAACAAACGTAACGGTGACTTGTATTCCAATGACCCTAGAAAACGATCGACTGAAACTTCTGATCGACCACGAGTACTACAACAAATGAGTCTTGATCAAGGGTACACCAATCATTTTGACATGCAAAAGATTCGTACTTCAGGGCGCGATAAAAGATTACAAAGATGTCAAGAAGTAGACTTGATAGACAATGGTCATCATCATTTGGATGCAAGACGTAAAGCAGGGGAGGAGAATAACAACAGAAACTCTTGTCCAGAAATGAACGATAGTAGTGCTAGTGATTCCCCGCAAGTTACTCCATTCGTGAGTGCTACGGATATACATAGTTTAGATTTTGAAACATTAGTCGAAAATAAGGCCACTGACGTTTTAACGGACAGTTTTCATAGTGATGCTAGTCATGATGTAACAGTGATGGGGTTCCAAAGGGCCTCCGGAATGTCCTTGACCTCGAACATGAGTACCGATACTCTTGGTAGTAACAGGAGCATTAACAGTAACTCTTCATATGAGAATTTCCGACAGTTGGAGTCGAGCGACAGTTCGTCGATAACGAGCAGTCAGACGGACGTGCACAAGGACGTGTCACCTGACCGAGCAAGGACTCGAGATCAAAAATTAATGCAAGAACAAACTGTTAGGTACATGATGAATAGTTCAGAGGTTAAGTACAGGTCAAGAAAAGACTCTGGTCAGGGTGAGCCAAATAATTCTAGTAGTAATAGTAGAAAACCACCCGTTTCTAGTCGTGCACCTGAGATTTCCCCTATATGGAAACGTAAAAATGGAAATTTGAACGGGTCCACAGGATCTATAAGCAAATTGGATGCTAAGCGCATGAGTAACATTTCTGAAACCAGTGAACCAGACAGTGAAAATCATTACTCCAGTTCTCATAGTTCAGAAAATGCTAGTGCTGAAAATATCAGTATTGGAAGCGATAGTATAACTTATCAGCGGCGTATGCGTGGACTTAGCGTTACGCCGGACCATCCGCATGCAGTTCCAAAGTCCTCGGACAAGCAAAGAAAGCGTGTCTATAGAATAGGATTAAACCTCTTTAATAAGTAAGTATGAAGAGATGTTAATATACCAATTATTGCTTTAGTCAGTTTGCTTAGTTTTACAGGTAATTCTGGGTACACCATAATAGGAAGTATATTGAGACTTCATGCACTAAAACTTTTGTTATACAAGGAAATAACACCTTAAAAACTCATTTCAAAAGATCACCACATAAATCTACTTTCTAAATATTCTAAGTATAATATTTGATGGTCCTTCTGCATATTGTAATTTCTTTGTTTACTTCACCTTCACCAGAAAGAGGTTTTAAAGAGTTTTTATTATTTATTCTTTTTTTAAGGTAAAAGGTTTGTAATGACAATACAATTATTATACAGGTGTAATTAACCAGGTGGGGCAAAATTCTTTCTCGAAACAAAACAGTTGGACCCGTGCAGGAGATTTTACATAATAACTTGTGCATGTTTTCCCAATTATATAGCATTAAATGCAGTTTGTAATGAAAACCATGCTTGCTTTGCTGCTGAGGTGGATACAGTTTTGCAAACTCGTTTAAGTTTTAATGTTTTTGTTACGTAAATGTAAACAAGATGTGTTTTGCTTTCAGTCTCATTTGTTCCAAAGGTTCATGTTGCATTTTTCACCACAGTTGTATAAATATTAACATTATTGCCATGCAGGCCAATTTTTTTAACTTTTGGTGTTGATTATGCAAATTCTTTAGGAAAACAAAGGGCCATAACTCTTGTCAAGTTGTGAAAAAATGAAAAGGCCATAACTCTGTCATGTTGTGAGAAAAAAGAATATATGTGTAAATCACTAAATGAAACACTTGATGTTAATCTATTTTACTGTTCAACTGAGTTAGTTTTTTTTTTTTTTTTAAGGAAATTTATCAAGTCATACAGTCACAAGAAACAATTGATACTTTAGGAATTTCTGCGCACGTGCTGGCAAATGTAATTTGTTCCCATTAAGATTAAAAGTGTTAAATTGAACCAAATAACAACTTCCTAATGAGTTAATGTTGAACCAAATAACAACATCCTAATGGGCTAATGTTGCAAGTGATCCGAAATAAGCTTGCACCTGTATAGATATCTGGTTCTATAGCATATGATCCCTATTGTTGCATGCCAGCCAAGCAGCATCTTGTGAAACACTTGCACACAAAAGCATTCTGTGGTTAACCTTGTGGTTGGATAGGTTTTCAGTTATAAAATGTAAAGGGAAAACAGCTGCAGAACATTGTCTTGAATTTCATCTATTGAAAGTTTACTGAATAACATGCTACAATGTACAACATTCATTATTTATGTATGAGCTGGTCTCTGGAAAAACCGGGCTTCATGCATGTGCGTAAAGTGTCGTCCCAGGACGACACTTAACGCATTTCTTGTACTTTTCCTTTACAGGGAGTCTTGTCTTAGCGAAAGTGCAGTTAAGGTGGAAAGTGTGGTCCCTGATTAGACTGTGCACAGGCTAATCTGGGACAACACTATGCACATGCATTAAATCCTGTTTTCGCAGAGCGCAACTCATATGATTTTTTTTTCAAAAAGTGCATCAAAAGTTTGAAGAAAGTGGAACATCCATCAACAGTGTTGTTAGCACCTAAGATAATTGATGTGATCTGTCTCAAATTGCCATATTTTTTATCTCCGCTTTTGAGTGGTGGTTCATAAGCCATTGTTGTAAAACCTTCTGGCGATTTTTCAGAAAACCAGAGAAGGGCCTGACGTTCCTGTGTGAGCATGGTTTCATCAATGAGTCGCCCGATATGGTGGCACGGTTCCTTATCACCAGGAAGGGCCTCAGCAAGCAGATGATTGGAGAGTACCTGGGCAACCTGCAGAACCCCTTTAACATGGACGTGCTCTGGTAAGAACAGGCTCGCTTTTTTTCTGGAATTTGACAAATTGAGCCTCGCTCTGGCAAAACGGGGCTTAATGCCTTTGCGTAAAGTGTTGTCCCAGATTAACCTGTGAAGTCTGCACAGGCTAAACAGGGACGACATTTTCCCCTTTTATGGTAGTTTTCGTTTTAAGGAAGTCTCTTTTTAGCAAAAATCCGGACTGCACAGGCTAATCTGGGATGACATTTTACCCTTTGAGCGCTGGAACCGGATTTTGAAGGCCTTTGCAAACAGTTTGGATCCAGATGAGACGCCACAGAACGTGGCATCTCATCAGGATCCAAACTGTTTGCTATTCTGATAGTATTCTTTGAAAAAAAATCAAAGAAAATGCTAATTTTAGAAATTCAGCAGACTACATTTTAGCAGACGACAAATTTCCCAGCATGCAAAGGGTTAAAGCACATGCATTAAGCCTCATTTTCCCAGAGCAATGCTCAAATGTATTTCATTCATAAATGGCAGTAAGTTAATCAACTCACAATTTTCCTGAGTAAGCTTTGATGATTTACAGATCAATGAAAATCCAATCAAGAACTTATGCCATCAGATGACAACTGTGTTACGTAAATCAGAGCTAACAGGAGAAAGCATAATTATCTTGATCAATACTCAATAGTAATGATAGCACAGTAGGTTTTCTTTTCTGCAATGTTTTTGCACTTTTGTAAAGTCCTTTTATTTGGAGCTAGCTAACTATTATGTTTTTGTGATCTTCTTTAAGGACTTAGTTTAACATTGTGTATGATAGTTAAAAAAATACCATGTTTAAATTACAACTGTATACAAAAATCTTGTTTTGTTTGTTTAAAGTGATCATGTGAATGCAGTGCACTCTTTTGAAATAACAAAATGTTATATTCAACTAGAAGACAGATCTATTTTAATTATTTTGTGGGATATTCACATTGGAGGGTTAGGTGGTTGTGCTCAATCTGAGTACCCTAAATAACTGGTGATGCCTACTCTTTGATCTGACAAGATAGTGAAATAGATAAAACAAACAATGTCTTCAGAAGTATGGATGCTGACCCAACACAAAGTGTTTGAAATTATTATTTGAATCTGCCATATTGTTTGATCTATAGAAGCCAGGGCTAGTTGATAATTGGGTCTAAATCAAACCAACTCAGACTTGGTTACAGAGGCTGCGTAACGTTCTAAGAAAAATCCCGTCATTCTTACTCCATTAAAGTCTTTTGAACGGTTTTCTTTCCAGCAAAAAGTGATGGACCATCATTATTTCATAAATTGTTAATTATTAGGAGCTAATGCTATCAAAGGAGAGTGAAAACAAGAGTATAAATAACCCCCAAGCCTGTATCACAGGTTGTGTGTACTCCCAACCTCCAAGACATAACAACATCATTAGCTGTAGCCAAGGTGAGGCCAATTCAAATGAGGGTACATTACACTAAATGAGTGGTAAAACGCTTACTGCTCTGCCCACCAACATACCAAGTTGCATGCCTCATTTGGGTCCCCCATTAGACGGCCATGAAAAACACGAAATAATAATTATTATTAATATGCACTTACTGAATGTCTACTTTAGTATAATAAATCACACAAACATATCTAACAAAAAACACAGAAAAAATATATTGTCTTCCAAAAAATATTCCTGTATTAACATACACCCATAATACTTGGCCAGTAATTTGTCATTTAAATCCAAGAACTGCCTGTGATTCTGCCAGCACTCTGTCTGTGGACACTACCGGTAATCACATAATGCCGGATGACAGGAGCCGATAATTTCCTTTTTATTTCTGCTGGTCAGAGCCTCCCAACAATTATAATCCCTGCGAGGCTGGAGCCAGTGCCTGAAAATGACATCCAGCATTAATGAGTCACTGGCCCCTGGCGGCCTGCAAGCGCCAGCTCTATAAGGTGCCAATAAAATGTTGTCTAATGGCTCTGTATTTTTTCCAGTCTGATTTATCATCGAAAATCCATGTTCATGAACATTTTCTGTCAATTGATCATTTTTGTGTGTGAAGTAAATGCCTTCACTGGTTAATAATTGAGCCTCGTTCTGAGAAAACTGGGCTAACTGCATGTGCATTAAGTGTCGTCCCAGATAAACCTGTGCTTACTTCCCAGTTTTCACAAAACAAGGCTCAATTATAGGTAATAACTAGTTAAAATCTCGGGCTAAATTTAATTTGACAAGGGTGTAATACTGACCTCTCTTGACCATGTGCATCCAATCAAAGGCAATAAACAAGCAATTTCCAGCCACCTGAGATCCACTGTAGGCCTGAAACTGAGCCCAGATTTCTACACCTGTACCACCCATGTCTCCCACTCAAGCTTCTGCCATTGTTTGAGGGCAAATTGATCAAAACAAACATGAAAAACATGCTTTTCACCTATTTTTCACCTTTTCAAAGGGTAGAGGTCACATTTGTAGAATGGTTTATGTTTGAGTTAGGATTATAGGTAAGGTTATGTTCTTTTCTGTGGAGTACACTGAAGCAGTCCAGGGTGCTGTACTTGATTCTTTGATGTTTTGGAGAAGCTGTGCTTGATTGTTTTGGCCTGATGTTAATAGAATCTGGAACCAGTAGGGTAGAAGTTCTTTCATGCTTCATTGATGTTAACCTTTGCAGATGAATTGATATGGTTCCTTTGGTACATTGCAAAAATGATATTTATTAAATGGTTTCTTTGGTACATTGCAAAAATGATATTTATTAAACTGAAATGATATTGTTTCTTAACATGCAAGAGTGTGTTCACATAAGCTAAATGTATGTTACATTCTTGGCACTCTCGTTGGCAACGGTTGCTCTTGTTGGCGTGAGAAAACCTATGCACGGTTTTCCCAGATAAATAAAGTTATTTATGATCAATAAACAGGTACATTGTATATTAATATCATCCATTTTAACTTTACTCATTATAGGGTGCATTGTCTGTCGGGCATCCCTATAGTTAATTAAAGGATGAAAGCAACGGTTATTACCATAATCACAGGGTGCAGATGAATGGGAAATGAAGGCTTTGTTGGATTATTTTCATTACGCGTAGGTGGGAAATGTAAAGGTAACAAACCCATAATATTTCTGAATATTGTTATTCCCATCAGTGGGTTGTTCTATTTTCTGCCATCAGTGAAGACCTTTGTCTTGTTTACCATGGTAACATCAATAGCAACCAACAATCAAAAGTTAATATTGATCTTCAAAATCATTAATTTTGACTGCATGGTTTGAAAATCAGTCCAAATACTGTCAACCTCACTTTAAATTTTATTTAATTCAAATGTTTCCTCTTAAGTTCAGTGAATTCCTAGTCCTTTTTTCCAACAGCAATAGTTGTGAGAGATGATGCTATTCAGTTTCTGTTCATAACATACACTTTATACATAATATATCATTAATACAGATAGGCAAAATAAACTGTCTGTTGTGGCATAAACATCAATTCTAAATATTTCTCCTCTTTTGAAACAAGTTCCCAAGGACAAAAGCATTTATCTCAACAGATATAACAGCCTACCAAAATGTTTCGACAGAAATGTTCAGGAATAAATAAGAGTTTCCGATGCCTCAAGCACTCAGATCAATACTTTCAGCAGCGCTGGTATGAATCATCTATCTGCTTCTCTTAACCCCTCACAGTTTAGATGCACATTTTGACGGGTTTGTAGTCCCTGTTAAAATTACATTAAATAAGAGACTTTTCTTACTCAATTCAAGTTTTGAAGGCTTCATATCCAACCCTAAGATACTGATGAACAGCAAACAGCATAAAACCTGGACAGACTAAACGTTATTGGCAGGATGTGCTGGTATTATGCTGTTTGCATATAACCATTTTCACTTTGCTTCTAAGTGGGACAGGGTTAAGCTCATGCTTGAAGACTTGAGCTCTTCGAAAACAGGACTTGCATATGCGTAAAGTGTGGTCCCAGATTAACTTGTGCATGCTGGGAAATTTGTCATCTGCTAAAATGTTGTCTGCTAAATTTCTAAAATTAGCATTTTTTTTGATTTTTTTTCAAAGAATAATATCAGAATAGCAAACAGTTTGGATCCTGATGAGACGCCACGTTCTGTGGCGTCTCATCTGGATCCAAACTGTTTGCAAAGGCCTTCAAAATCCGGTTCCAGCGCTCAAAGGGTTAACTTGTGCACGCTGCGCATGTGCATAAAGCCCCATTTTCCAAGATTGCGGCTCATATTTGTCGTGTATTTTCAGTTGCTTTGCCGAGGAGATAGATCTGTCTGGCATGCAGGTGGACATGGCGCTCAGGAAGTTCCAGGCCTACTTCAGGATGCCCGTAAGTGGTTTGAACTCCGGTGCAACATATTCTGGGTGGGACCTGATTATTATGTGTATCTCATATGGACATAGTGTTCAGGCTCATTGGTTCTGTCGTTTTAGCAGCATCTCTCATCTCTGCGTCTCTCAGGCAATATGATATCACACAACCAACTCAACTTATATACGTTTTCAGCACACCATACTAGCACGATATTCTATATTTATATAAAGCATAAAGAATTGTCTGCCAGAAATAAGTTTCCTTTTTAATAAGCTATGCTATAACAGGCTGCCAAGCAGAAGGACAAACACCTTAAAGTTGGGATAAATGAAACCTTGTTTTGTTACAGTTATTAAAAACATATTTCTCCATTTACTCAAGATGTGTGGGCTTTGTAAAAATTCTAATCTGATTCCTTTGCAATTACTTTTACATTCCAAAGCAGATGCATGACTAAAAGGTTCCAAAATATAAAGTGCATAATTTCCTGTGATTAATGTTTATTTCATACATATTTTTGGATGATGCTTTCTATGCAAACTGTTACAGTAGTAATAAAAACAAATTTGAGACATATGTTTTACATTTCTTACATAATGTATAACTCTTTCAGTGCTGGAACCGAAATGTGGAGGCCTTCGCAAACAGCTTGGATCCAGATGAGATGCCACAGAACGTGGCGTCTCATCAGGATCCAAACTGTTTGCTATTATGATAGTATTCTTTGAAAAAAAAGCGAGGAAAATGCTAATTTTAGAAATTCAGCAGACAACATTTTAGCAGACGACAAATTTCCCAGCATGCAAAGGGATAATGCTGTGTCATGTTCACCCATGAACATTCTCGTCTGCTGTCTCTTACATAGAATTCTTTGAGAACAAATAATACAACACTTAAATTACCCCACATGTAGATAAGCTTTCAAAGTTGCAATTTTCTAACAGTGTGTTTATTGTTCTTGCAGGGTGAAGCTCAGAAAATAGAAAGACTGATGGAGGTAAGGCAAACATGTTCATATCCCACCTAGCCTTGATTTAACCCTTTGAGCGCTGGAACCGGATTTTGAAGGCCTTTGCAAACAGTTTGGATCCAGATGAGACGCCACAAAACGTGGTGTCTCATCAGGATCCAAACTGTTTGCTATTCTGATAGTATTCTTTGAAAAAAAATCGAAGAAAATGCTAATTTTCGAAATTCAGCAGATAACATTTTAGCAGACAACAAATTTCCCAGCATGCAAAGGGTTATACTTCCTTATATTGCTTGAGATGTCAGCAGTCAAGCCTTTTACCGAGTTATTTAGAGTTTTAATGAGCCTACTCGTGATATATCTGTTTGTTTTTTGTGAATTTTACTTGCATCATTTGCTACATGCCTGGTATTAAAAATAGCAATATGCTATATTTAACTGGAATGCAATACAATTTTGATCCCCCTATGTAATTGCTTATGTTAGCTTTGTTTCTTGAAAATAGATTTAATAGCCGGTAATAAAGCATTCTACCCACACTTATTGTTCTGCATACAACTTTGCCAGAGGCATGCTGGTGTATATGATTATATAACTTCCTTCCGTTTTGACAGTTACTCATAAAATGGGATTGAAATTAAATATCTGGCCTGCATTATAAACATGCTCAAAAATGCATGTTTTAAATGGGCAGTAGTTATTGATGACTAATAAATTAAAGTGTTTGAAAAGAAACTATTGCAATACTCAGTAGACAATCATGATTGTGTGTATTATTGTAACATATTAATTTATTAAAAACATAGCAATGATAAGAAGGAAATCATGTTTAAAAAAATAAGATATACATGTTTTATTATTTAAAGAATATGATTTATGGAATTTGAAATTATAAACTATATGTTCGTTTCTCAGGTGTTTGCCGAACGTTACAACCAGTGTAATCCGGATCAGGTAAAAAACTTCACGAACCCCGACACGGTGCTACTCCTGGCGTTTGCCATAATCATGTTGAACACAGATCTACACAACCTCAGCATTAAAGCAGAGCGCAAAATGAAGCAGGAGGACTTTGTGAAGAACTTACGTGGTATGCTATTTTGTCATTTGTTAGATAAACAATACATTTGAGAGGCCCTATGGGAAAACTGGACTCATTGCATGTTTGTAAAGAGTCATCCAAGATAAGCTTTGCAGTCCGCACAGTCTAATCAGGGATGACACTTTTTGCCTAGCCTGGATTTTCGTTTAGAAGAGACATCCTTGAAACGAACAATTCCATAAAAGTGGAAAGAGTCGTCCCTGATTAGCCTTCGCAGACTGCACAGGCTCATCTGGGACCACACTTTACCAACATGCAAACATGCAATATGCACGGTTGTCCCAGAGTTTGACTCAAATGGAACAAATTTATGTGTTATATAATGCAAATGATGGTCTTACCTGTGTTGATTGAATACTTCACAATATTTAAATGCACAAATAATACAAATTTTCGCTGGCATTTTACAATTTAGGGCGATCTGAACTTTTGCAGAAAAGAAGTTGTAAAAATGAGAACTGGCTTGAAAAAGCGCAAGTTAAGATTATTAAATGTTGAGGTACAGCTTTCTAAAATCCTCTGCATATTATGAATAGTGGAATCCTTGTCAAAGCATACACTAATATTGGTATACAATTTTCGCCTGCATATGCTACACTGCTATATCTCTGGTAGTAACAATGCAAATTAATACAAAAACATTTTCGTGTATTGACAAATATAATTATGTGCACAGTGTTAGAAAACGTAAGAACATCGTCTGCAATGGATGAGGTCATGTGTTAGAAAGTGCTAGTCCCCATGCTTCTGTAGAGACTGGCTCCAAGGTTATTGGAGGAGGATGATTCACGATAAAGTAGTAGGGAGGACAAAAATGTTGCAAAAAATGTAAAGTGAATAAATCAATCTCGCTTATGGAAACCATATGGCTGGCTCTTTGACAGGCTGACTCTAGGTAGCAGTTTGTGTTGCATCAGAATTGTCTGAGCAGGAAGACTGGGTGTTTTCATTGGCATAGGTCTTGTTGAAACGTCTTTGCAAAATGAAATCTTTAAGGATTCATTTGTACTTCGGTTAAGGCGTTTACAGTATTGAGGATACTCTGTTGTAAATCCTGATAAGTCAGTATCCCACCTACGCAAAGGTTATGCCTTACGGATGAAAGTCCTAGTATACTGAATGAAGCTTAGGAGGGAACGTTTGGAGTAATCCGGTTATTTGTATATAATCTTCAAGGTGTGAACTTCAAAGAGGATAAATACTTTTATTAGGTGTAATTTACCTCTTTTTGTCAGATTTTCAACTAGTACATGTAATTAGTCTGTAACTGTGTTAAAAAAATATCAATTGGTATTTAGAGTTCAACGAATCAAGCTGGTCTCATTAAGGATATAATCAAATCCTTAACATTACTCTAAACAAAGTCAGCTGATTATCAGTCGAAACTTATAAAAAGAAAATGTTGTATTTTGATAAAATGTACACAACTCATCATCAGCTGTACTTTAACCCATTTATGCCTAGTGGACTCTCCCATCCTTCTAGTTAACCCATTTATGCCTAGTGGACTCTCCCATCCTTCTAAATTGGATCAATTTATTTCCAAAATTAGGGATGTCTAGTATATTTATTTCAATATTTAGAATATTTCTTACAGAAATTCCTTTAAGCAAACAGCGCAGACCCTGATGAGACGCCGCATCATGCAGCGTCTCATCTGGGTCTATGCTGTTTGCCAAGGCCTTTTTTCTAGACGCTAGGCATAAATGGGTTAACTTGCACTGTCATTACTGGGAACGGAAAACACTGAATTGTGGTGATGGCTAGCCTCTTGACCTTTGATCAAGAATGTTGTGAACATAACTTTCCTTGTTCAGATACTTCAAACTTGGAATTTGAATATTGGCATAATTTGACTTGGCATTTCCATTTTTTATTAAAATGTTTTTTATTTAATATAATGATGTATGTAGTTCTCGAGGGCTTGTTTTTCTTGATAAGCGTTGTTTTAAAACACAACACCAGCTGTTAGATGCATCACGTAACACAGATAGCGAGAAAATAATGGTCTCCTCTTTGTCTGTCAGTATACCTGCGTTTCACGTTAAAAGCCCCATTCTGAACAAAACAGTGCATGTTGCATACTCGCTAATCATAATAAATATTGCGAGATTCTTATGCAAATGGAGTGTATAAAACATCCATGATTACCAAGCCAGCATCTGAGTTTGCTACCTGGGAACCGCCAGGTGTTGCCATGGATGATTATGGATCACTGGAGGGCTTGCAACAGTTGGATACGTCTAACTCGCTTGAAAGCTTGGTTTCTGATAACAGCTTTGATGCTCAAAATAGACCTTTCAGTTTTCAAGATGATGCAACCAAACATGAATGTTGACAATAGTCATGTAGCATAGTATTGTTTTATGAAGCATGAAATTTTGTATTGTCCTCACAACAAATACATTATTTTTAATTTTGTTACTTTTGTACACAAACATAAATCAAGAGCCCATACAGTATAAAGCATAAACCTCTGTACATAATATCGCCCCCTTTGTTCAAAAAGGTACCATGTGGCATTGAAATTAAATGTCACAAGGTACCTTTTTTTACCAATGTGGCGAAATATTGTTGAAACTACTGATATATTGATTGTGAAAGTTATGTATGTAGACCAATAATTGATGAATACAAAACAAATTGTGCTTCAACAGCTGTGCTTCAATATTATTCAGTATTGCTGTCTTTCCCAGGTATTGATGACGATGACGATGTGGACCGAGATCTGCTGGTGGGGATTTATGAACGCGTTAAGGCCCAGGAGTTCCGCCCGGGAGTCGATCACGTCACCCAGGTCATGAAAGTGGAACAGACCATCGTTGGGAACAGAAAACCTGTAAGTTATAATGGATTTGGAAGCCACAACAATAAATGAGCCACGCTCTGTGAAAAGGGGTTTAATACATGTGTGTAAAGTGTCGTCCCAGATTAGCCTGTGCACAGGCTGATTAGGGATGACACTTTCCGCTTTTATGATATTTTTCGTTTAAATAAAGTCTCTTCTTAGCAAAAATCCAGTTTAGGCGGAAAGTGTCGTCCCTGATTAGCCAGTGCCGACTGCATAGGCAAATCTGGGAGGACACTTTATGCACATGCATTAAACCCACTAAACAATCGATACTGAAACTCTGAACACAGAATTACTGCAATTATCTTGTAAGTTCTACATAATTGCACACAAACACATTTGCAATGTGTCAGTACACAAAACTAAAGATAATACTTAAAGACGATAATGTTTGGGTAAAAAAACATAAAAATAATACTTGTTACATGTCTTTTTCTAGTCTATGAACTTGTAAATTATATATTGCAAACCTATTAACCTACTGTTGGTAAGGCAATTTTAGCAGCCATGTAGTTGCATGCATATCATTACCTATGTGTTTATAATACATTTCCTGTAATCTTAAAGGCCCTTGCCCTCCCACACCGCCGGCTGGTGTGCTACTGTAGACTGTACCAGGTACACGACCCAAACAAGAAAGAGAAGATTGGCTTACATCAGAGAGAGGTCTTCCTCTTCAACGACTTGTTGTTGGTAAGTGTAATGATTAGTTTAGACCAATTTATTTTAGCTGAATTGCAGCGAAAGCCTCAGGCTTATTGAAACACTCTCGAGTCTGTTTCCTGGGCCTTAAACCAGTACTTAGTGTCTTTGAGGGAGTCAGACACCATATTCATAACGCCACGGCGACCTAATGATTGTTTGTATGCCAAGTATTCATTTTAGTGGCACAGTTATGTACTTAATAAAAAAAGTTTTTGTCAGTACAACCCTTTAAATACATACATTTCATTCTGAAGCAAAATTTTGATACAAAATAAAGTGATGAATTTAACTTTTGGTATCAAAAGCGCATTATCAACTTAGCCAACATTAGCTCAACATTACATCTTTGGCTAATACAATTTAATGTTAACCCTTTACCACTTAGAAACGCATTTCACGTTTGTAATCCCTGAGAAAATCAAATTAAATCAAAGACCTTTCTCACTGGATTCAAGTTTTAAAAGCTTCATTTCCAACCCTAAGATACTGATGAGTAGCAAACAGCATGAAATCTGAACAGACTGCGAGTTAATCGCAGGCTGTTCTGGTTTTATGCTAGTGGTTGCATATAGCCATTTTCACTTTGCTTCTGAGGGGGAAAGAGTTAACTATATGTTGTTGTTGTGTTGCCAGGTGACCAAGATATTCAGCAAGAAGAAGAGTGGGATCACGTATTCCTTCAAGCAGTCGTACTCCCTGTGTGATATGCAAGTGTACCTCTTTGAAACACCTCGTGAGTATGGCTGTCTCTGCCATTGCAGACACACAACTTCGTTAGACTTTTATTGTCGGAAGCACATTCCCTTTTCCCCAAAGACTTATCAAATCTTTACCGTTCATTCCAATATGATTTGCAATTGTTGAGAAAATGAATTTTTGCACCTAATGGTTTCAGTGAGCCAATATGTATTTGAATTTTCATTATAAATACCTTTGAATTGTTATTGCTTTATTTGGAAATGTGGCAAGTACTAGTTGCTATAAGTGTTTGTATCTGTAAAATGAATTGTAAATACTCTATTGTATAATGAACATTAGAAGCACCTACCAATTCACAGTTGTTAACACATACATTTTTAATTTTTTTGTACACTTTATCTGTGCTGTTCTTAAGGATTCTACCGTTTCAAGGACACCAACAGTTTATATTGCCGACAGCTACTTGGCAATTAATTTCCTGCAATTCTCACTGCTAATTGTTATAGCTTATCCATACGAGTCGTGTTCTGAGAAAACTGGGCATAATGCATGTGCGTAAAGTGTCGTCCCAGATTAGCCTGTGCAGTCCGCACAGGCTGATCTGGGACTACACTTTACGCACATGCATTATGCCCAGTTTTCTCAGCACAAGGCTCATATGATAGAAGTGAGTCATAGAAGCACATTATAAATGGGGTTATAATCAGTTGTACTTACTCTAATGTTATCTCTTGCAATTAAATTAGCTGCACTTGAGAACGGTAATGCTAGTCATAAGGGGGTTGTTTTTATTATGTCTTCAAAAAATTGAAGAACTTTCATATAGAATATGTTTGTGGCACCTAAAGACTTATATCTGTAATTATATTTGAATTACTTAATTAATTACTTTAATCATTATTAACATGTTATTTACAAGAGATCTGCTATGATCAAAAGTTACATAATTAAATTATTATAATTTCCTGAAGACAAATTGTTATATGCAGTAACATTTTTAAGCTTTTTTGCTTTTAATAATCCTTGATAAGTTTTTCAATTAAGTCTGTTTGAACTAAACTAAAAGTGATTCATTTAACAAATAATTCCCTTACTTAATAAACCAAATGAACTGAATACACATTGATGTTAGCATTTCAGAACTTGTTCAATTGTGTTTATTAGGTGAAAGCAATTTGCAATTGTGCATTTCAGATTACACGTTTGGCATACGATTGGTGAATAACTTGGACAACAAGGTTCTCATCACATTCAATGCTCGCAACGACCACGATCGACAGAAGTTTGTAGAAGATCTCAAAGAAGCTATCTTGGAGGTAAACAAGTACATCAAAATGTTTAATTTATTTGCTGTTTACAGGATCTAGGCTGTCAGTTTTGCATCTGCAGTTTGTTTTCAAGTTGTTTTTGATTCATAGTTATTGCTTTAAGAATTATTGATTAAAAAAAAAAATCTGAATAGTCTCAGTGGATTATTTTTCTTTTAAAGTTTATCACACAGTGGAATTATATATGACCATTATCCTTCATATAAATGAGTACTGTTAGAATGATACACATGATTACAAGAATTATATTGTAATATACTCTGTCCCACTCACAAACTTATTGCAAATGGCTTTATGCAACCAGCATAATTGTCCCCTACCGGTTTCACAGGAGAGGACTTATGGTTTGAGCTCCGTCAGTCCCTCACACTTTTCTGGATCTTGCGATAACTTCAAATGCTCTTAATATTTTTTCATGAAACTTGAAACATGGAAAGATGGCAATATGGACATTATGCATGTCATTTCATTGTGTTCCTACGTCAAAAATTGTGGTTGCTATGGCAACAAATATATAAAAAAAAATCTGACAATGGTGGAGCTGGTAGGGGACATCATTGCATGGAATTAGTCTTGTTGAAAATGGCTATATGCAACCAGCATAATTAATTAGATTTTCTAAGTGCCTACAAATGCGTCAAAGTGCGTATCTGAGTGGTAAAGGGTTAAAATATGTTAACCCATTTATGCCTAGCGTCTAGAAAAAAGGCCTTGGCAAACAACGTAGACCCAGATGAGACCCCGCATGACGCGGGGTCTCATCAGGGTCTATGCTGTTTGCTTAAAGGAATTTCTGTAAGAAATATTCTGAAAATAGAAATAAATATACCAGACATCCGTAATTTTGGAAATGAATTGATCCAATTTAGAAGGATGGAAGAGTCCACTAGGCATAAATGGGTTAAGCATTACACCTTTGAGGCTCCTGTTACAGTGCAATGGAATGGAACAAATGAGAATCGACGAGCAGCAACGGCACAATCCGCAACACGTTCCGCTCGACCGACATTACTCAAATGACGATACGCGCATCACGATGTTCGACTACATGAAAACCTCGGATCCCAACTCTAATAGGTTGTCCGCCCCTGATTACAGTGGCTTGAAGCAGTCCTACCCCTTGTCCAACTCTCTCACTGACCTTTGTGCAGGTATGCATGTGCTGTGTAGACATTTAGTTGGGCGGGAATTTTGGTTAAACTATTTTGTTTGTGGGGTGATTGTAAATGTTAATGTGTATCCTTTTTCGTTGTGCTTTATCGATGTTTAATCACTTAAAGAAAATTGTTGTATCATAGTAGTAAAGAAATGTTAAAACCGCTTTTAGACTAAATAAAGGGAGATTACTCAATTTTGTTACACTTTTTTTACAAATTAGCCATTTTTATTCATCCTTGCTATTTCTTGGATAGCTGTTTTTCCCCAACAATCGAGTTAGATATGTAGATTTTCATGGCTTTTGTGATTTTTCCAACCAATGTTTCCTAAATAGTTGTGGTGTTAATGTTGTGATTGATATTGTAAATTACCCTTTTACATTTACTTCTCATCTGTGATTGTACCAGTGTTCTACTGCAATAATTCGTGCTAATGTTAAAAAAAAAAAGATACACTTACTTGCTTTTGCTGGTGAATACATGAATGCTCTATTACACTGTTATTCTGTAATTTCAAATATTTAAATCCTTGTTGCCTCCAACATTAACCCATTTATGCCGAGTGGACTCTCCCATCCTTGTGTCTCTGGTAAAACTGGGCTTAACCTATTTATGCCGAGTGGACTCTCCCATCCTTCTAAATTGGATCAATTTATTTCCAAAATTAGGGATGTCTAGTATATTTATTTCTATGTTTAGAATTTTTCTTACATAAATTCCTTTAAGCAAACAGCGCAGACCCTGATGAGACGCCGCATCATGCGGCGTCTCATCTGGGTCTACGCTGTTTGCCCAGGCCTTTTTTCTAGACGCTAGGCATAAATGGGTCAATAACATATTCAACAAAAGTGTGAACATTGATTTTGAGACATTGCCAACCAAAATTGAAACCAAATTACCTGGGCTGGTTTATAACCAACATCCACTGTATTTTCTTTCGACAAGTGTATAACAGACTCCCCCCCCCCCCTTGCTCTGGGAAAACCGGGTTTAATATATGTGCATAAAGTGTTGTCCCAGATTAGCCTGTGAAGTCTGCACAGGCTTATCAGGGATGACTCTTTCTGCCTAAACTGGTTTACCCTAAAACACTTCCTTCTAATGAAAATTAACATAAAGGTGGAAAGTGTCGTCCCTGATTAGCCTTAGCGGACTGCACAGGCTAATCTGGGATGACTCTTTATGCACATGCATGAAGCCTTGTTTTCTTAGAGCGAGGCTTATATGGACAATTGTATAACCAACCTCACTTGTATTTCAGCTCAAGCGATGCGCCGAGGTAGCAGCGGGGGATCTCTGGATAGTGGAGTGGTATGTAACCTATGTGTGAACCATTATATTAACAATTTAAGATTATTGTGTAATAAATGTTCAGGATTTATGTGTACCATAATGAGCATTACTGATTACACCTATCACACAAACGTCATTAAAAACTGAAACCAAAAAGTCATATTTACCAGTAATAAAATAAGAGCATGTTATTATATCAACCCTAGCAAGTAAGAGGAAACAAGATGGGCTAGATCTATTTCCAGTTTATCGTTATGGCAAAGGCAATTCCTAAAAAAAAACTATTAACCATTGTGTTTGGTATATCAATTGTGAGTCACACATCTATTCTTAAATTGTGTTCTATATATTTCATACACCGTTCTGTCTTGCAGCACTCAGGCAGTACGGGCAGTGCCAACTCGACGGAGCTTTCCTTTGGTAGTCATGGCAGCCAGTCCAGCCTGATGAAGGGTCTCGCACTCACCACCACTGCAGCCACAAGCACGACCAAGATGGCGATGGGGCAACCTCGCGCCAAGGCCAGCACCTCCACATTGAAACAGCGCCCTGTGCCCGAGGGTACGGAGGTGTGAGCGGCTTGGAGTAGTCCAGACTGGTTTGTAGGGACGTAGGTCCCAGACTGGTTTGTGGAACGTTGGTCCAGTCCATTGGACACCTGCAAATGAGAATGGTAACCAGGCCAAGCAGAATGAGGAACAGACATCAAGGGGAGATACATGAAGACAGGAATAGCTGCAGAAGCCGATGTCGTCGAGTTATGCTGGAGATTATTTTTACCAAAAAGCTTTGCTATGGACCAGGGATGCTAGTGTCGCGAGCAAATGGATCATTAAATAACAATGATCTACAATTACTTGATTTCATGAATAGAATCAAATATTTTTATAGGTACACTTTCAGTGGTTACTTCTGTATAACCAATGTATTTATTTTGCCAGTTATGTGCAATCGTACATTATTTATGCATATATTTCACTATGTTGACAATTATTTTACCATAAATCTGATCTTAAAAACAATTTCATGGAAATCCATTTCTAGTGTAAGGACATCATCCAGTGGATTGGAGAAAACTGTCTCCTTTTATTTATATGCTCCCAAAATAAACAATGTCTGTGCTATGTGAACATCTTTTCAAAAAATGAAATATAATGATTCACCATGGATAGGAGTTTAATTGAAGCACATCACATTTGTTTTCAAGTAAGCTGATTTACAGTAAGATAGATAACCTATGTAAATTGTGAAGAATCATGCATTCACTCTGTGAAGGGTGTTTTGGAAACATACCATTGTTCTCATTACCAGTAAGTAAAACATTATATAAAATGGCTTGAATTGACCAAGGTTGAAGATGGCTGCATATTTATTAACTTTTTGTAATAACTGAAGTTTGCGTATTAAAATGTAATACCTGCATAACGTGGTATGCTGGTCAAACACAGTAGTTTCACACGCAAATCCCAATGTATCAGTGCCATTTTAGAACCATTATATCATTATCTGAAAATGTATTGATCACCGCAATAGGAGAATAATGGTGATTATTGACACATGTTTCTGTATCGTTCATCAGTTTACACCAGAACTTATTACACAGGACCAATTTTATATGAGCATGTTTATTGCATTTTATGTACAGTAATTGTGTATATACTTTCTTAGACATTATTTATGTATTACTAACCATATTCTTACGCAGTTCAAAGAGAACTCGTACCAATGTGCAATCAATTTGTATTTAGATGTCATTGTAATGTTTTATTAATCACGAGGCACACACATGGAATTTTATTATACTAAATTTATGTTGATTGGATGATATTTTACATATTTGTTGTTTAACACACAATCGTAGTAATATCATGTAATGTACGATTTTAGTATTTTACAACTTTCATTGTTGTTGGGGCTTGATTGTTATTGTTTGGTCTTTGTTTTTATTAGTCATCAGCACTATCGAAAATATTGTGTACATTTTACGCCACACAGGTATGCACTGAGAACTAAATTTTACAAATTGCGTAGTCTACATGTTAATGGATGCTTGATATGGTGTGTGTAATGTCATGTGTACATATATGTACTTTTACACACCTTTTCTTTCCCCAGCAATGGAATTGTGTACTAGTATCTGTTATAAAACAGAGCAATAAAGAATGGAAGATAATTATGCTTTATTATTTATTCATTAAACACAGCACAAGATACACTTCTATTAAGAGATTCGTGGCGTAAATATTGAGCTTGCAAAAAAAAAAAAACTAATTTGTCATTCAAATAAATTAGTACTGTACATGTTATACGTAAAATAGAAATACTTAAGTGGTCATTCATGTAGATTGTTTCTGTCTGAAGTTCAAAGTTAAAACAACAATTTTTCACTTCTTTCATAAAAAAATTGATTCTAGAGTACCAGTATATTATATTTTTAATCAATATCTACATTCAAACCTAAATTTCAGCAATGTGGCAATTTTATCTCTTAGTACATGTAGTTGTTATCCGGATATCCACAACTTTGGAAAAACCCTTCTAATATGTAGGTACGAAGAATGCTAACCCATCTTTTTTACCAATGGTTATGAAAGGAATGTTTATGTACCAGATTTCTATGTACCTATGTATTAGTGTGTTATTTCGTTCCAGTCAGTCAGTTATAACAGAATGGACGATATAAATAAAAACATGTACCAAGTACATGCATAGCTATAATCACTTGAAATTGTTCAATCCATTGAAACACAATTACAAAATATGAATGATATAAAAGCATGCACCAAATACATGTATAGCCAAGAACACTTTAAATTGTCCAGCCAATAGATTGCCAGTATACGTCTACCAGCTCATCATAACGCCCCGTTCTCCGTCATAGAACTTGCCAGTATACGTCTTCCAGCCCATCATAACGCCCCGTTCTCCATCGTAGAACTTGCCAGTATACGTCTACCAGCCCATCATAACGCCCCGTTCTCCATCGTAGAACTTGCCAGTGCCCTCCTCCCCCTGCAACTTCTCCATGACTGACAAGCACCCTGTCACACTCTTGACCGTGTCAATCAAGGCATTTGGCCCGCCCATGTCTGTCTTCACCCAACCAGGGTGAATGGCGGTTGCTAGGATACCGTCATTCTTCAGGTCAAGGCTTATGTTTGTCGTGATCATGTTGAGTGCAGCCTGCAGACACAAGGTTGAATTGCAAGGTTTACAAAAAACACATACAAACTGTACTTGAGTCGCGTTCTGTGAAAAGGGGATTCAATGCATGTGCGTAAAGTGTTGTCCCACGTTAGCTTGTGCAGTCTGCACAGGCTAATCAGGGACGACACTTTCTGCCTATACTGGAATTTTGCTAAAAAGTTAATTTCTATTGAAAAATATCATAAAAGCGGAAAGTGTTGTTCCTGATTAGCCTGTACGGACTTCACGCACATTCATTAAATTCCCTTTTCACAGCGCGAGGCTCACTTGTATACATGTCACTTCATATCATTTGGGCACCAAATGACCAGCAATATTTTTTTATTTTTTTTTTCAGGCGATTAAAATATTGTAACCCCTCCTGCTCAAACAAATGTCGTGATGATTATGCTGGGTTGTTGCTTAAGGAGAGACCGTATTTATTTGTAGGCAGTTAGAAGTCAGCATAAAGACTTTATTTGTTATTACAACATATATTAATTTGTGTGCATGTATCAACGATTCTATTTCGTACGAATTAACTACGGGACGAAAGGAGATAGTGTTCCGCGCATGCGCATCAGTGCGCTTCCGCTCCGTCGTAGACGAGCATGTTACTATCTATATGCGCTGCACAAAATTGGAAATTGAAAGTTTAATGTGTGCAAATTGTCATTTAAGACAATAAAATTCACAAGCGTAGCTTGGGTAAATTTTAACTGTCGTAGACAGGGTGTAATAATTTGTTAAAAACAAGGAATTAGTTCGTTATTTCCGATCGGTGAATTGTTGCACGTGGTGCTTCAAATTTCGGACATTCAAAATGGCGGATAAAATAGAAAAACCGTCAGAGACCCCAATTGTCACAGAGGACAAGGGGAAACGAGCGTGTAAAAAGCCGACGTCTTCTATTCCCTCGACGGGTAGTAAATAATCGGAAGAAGTAAATAAGACAATTCTGGCATTCATGAAGAAAATCCAGCTATTTTTGAAAAAGAATGATGACCGCTTGACGGGAATTTGCAACAGACTCGACGAGTTTGACAAAGCAATAACGTATGAAGACTTCTGTGAAGAAGAGGGAGAATTCTATGAAGAAGAATCCTCCCGTGATGTAGTGCCGGCGGATGTTGTTCAGGGAGAGAAAATGAAGGCATAGGAAAATTCGAGATTTTCTAATATGACGAAAAAGTTCAAGACTGTTGAAGTCTGTGACCAGAACATTGATGAAACTCTGGCGGAAAATACTAACGAGTTATTAAAAAATGGCATTGATGAGACTAGATATGAGGAACTAGTTAAAGATGAAGGAAATGTCAGGCCAGAAAACTGTGATGGCCTAGTGACAGTGAAAACAAATCCTCTAAGTTAGGACGTATTGTCTTCATCAGCTAGGACGAATGATAAAAAGCTTCAAAATATTGAAAAGTCCGTGGTCAAAGGGGCGACCATATTGGTGAAAGCCATAAATCAAATGGCCGTTCTGGAAAAAGAAAATCCCAAGTATGGAGAGGTGATCGAAAACTGCAATGAGGCCTTAGCATTGTTTGGACACGCTAACAAACACATTGTTCTGACAAGGCGGGATTTCTTGAAGCCCGAGATAAGGGATGAATATGTGCAACCATAGTGCACCATTCACAAGCCTACTATTCGGGGATGACATGTCTTAAAATTCACGAGAGATTGAGGACAGTGCCAAAATGAGCAATTAACTTAACAAGTTTAATCGCACAAGGGCAGTTCTTTAGAGGAATATATCGTAGTCGCTGCCGTGCTTATAGTGGCTACTCTGGTCGAGGTACCAGTAGAAGTGGAAACATGTCATATATTTCCCCACTTCAAGGTCCTTCTAACTACCCGGACTCAAAAAACTTCCAAAAGAAGGGGCAGTTCAGACAGAACAGGAATTAAAATCAAAGGTACGTTCCACCCCCTATGATAATTTCATAGCAGGCCAGTTAAAATATCACGTACATGAATGGATTAAATTAACAAACGATCCTGTTGTACTTGACATGGTTAGCCATATTGATCTTACTAGTAATTTCAATGAGAATGAACACCAAAATTCCTACCAATACTATTTCAATGAACAAGAATCCAATATTATTGAAACAGAAATAGAAAAAACTAACCAAACTAGAGCTTTGTCACAGACGTGACGAATAACCCCACATGCCGCATTGACATAGAATATTTTGCATGTAAAAACGCACTAAGTGACCCCGTGACCTAGTTTTTGACCCGGCATGACCGGTCACCCATATTCGAACTTGACCTAGACATCATCTAGATACAACTTCTGACCAAGTTTGGTGAAGATTGGATGAAACTACTTGAATTAGAGAGCGGACAACATGCTGAATGTTTAAAACGCACTAAGTGACCCCGTGACCTAGTTTTTGACCCGGCATGACCCATATTCGAACTTGACCTAGACATCATCTAGATACAACTTTTGACCAAGTTTGGTGATGATCGGATGAAAACCACTTGAGTTAGAGAGCGGACAACCAATACGGACCAACCGACCGACAGACAGATCGACAGACAGACCTACAGACAAGCTCACTCCTATATACCCCCCTAAAGTTCGTTTGTGGGGGTATAATTAAAGGTTATTAAACGGTTGAGCCTCAATCCGGTCAATTTCTGTCTCCTATTTTTGTGAGACCAAAGAAAAATAAAGAACAAAGAATGATTATGAACTTAAAGAAATTGAACTCCTATATTCCGTATCACCATTTCAAGATGAATACTTTCGAGAAAACATTACAATTGATAACAAAAGACTTGTATATGGCAAGTGTTGATTTACGCCATGCATATTTCTCAGTTCCTATCGCAGAAAAGGATCAGAAACTTCTCAGATTCATTTGGAAAGTTCAAATATATCAGTACACATGTTTCCCAAATGGTTTGGCTTTCTGTCCACGGATGTTTACAAAGCTTATGAAGCCTGTGTACTCAAAATTAAGAAATATGGGTCACATAAATTCAGGCTTCATTGATGACAGTTTATTATGTGTTGAAGCGGTAAACACGTGCGTAATGAATGTTTTTGATACTAAACATTTAATGACTAACCTTGGATGCATGAGTAACATAGAAAGATCCGTACTTGAACCAACGAAGACAATAATCTTCTTGGGAAATGCGAATGATTCAGAAAATATGATAGTATATTTACCTACTGACAAAAAAGACGTCATTTGTACAGAGTGCAAAAAAATTGGAAAAACTCTGACAGCAAGATCAGGAATGATGCAAATGCAAATGGTTTGTTGGTAGCTTCCTTTTCGGCCGTTGAATATGCAAAATTGCATTACAGGACATTTGAAAATGCAAAAACCAAAGCATTGAAGAAGACTCGGGGATGCTAAAAGGCATATTGACTCAAAAATGAAAGTAGAGCTTTCCTGGTGGATTGAAAACATTCATACTCGATACAGACACATTGATCATGGAAATCCCAACATTGAAATTCAAACTAATAGCAGTAAACCAGGATGGGGTTTTGTTTATGAGAAAGTTGAAAATGGGGGTAGATGGTTAGATACTGAATCATGTCACCATATAAATGTATTGGAATTAATGGCTATAAAGTTCACTTTAAAAGCTTTGGTTGATGTTTGTAAAAAATAAACATGTATTAATTCTAACTGACCGCTCAACAGCTTTTGCTTATGTTAATAACATGGGCCGACGGCCGCCGTGTAAAATCAGTGGGATGTAATGATGTTGCTCAGGATATCTGGGATTTATGTGTTGAACATGGCATATGGATAACTTGATCTCATATAGCAGGCAAGGATAACAAAGCAGATAGGCCATCTAGAGAATTCAAAGATCAGTTAGAATGGGAGCTTAAAAACTCAATTTACACTGAAATCTGCAAGTTATAGGAGTTTCCCCAAATAGATTTGTTTGCATCTAGATTGAATAAGAAAACGCAGTTGTTCTGTGCATGGAAACCAGATCCAGAAGCTTCATTGATGCTTTCACTTTAAATTGGGCAAGATTCAGTACAATTTATATATTTTGTCCTTTCAGCTTAATAAGTCGCTGCATTCGAAAGGTCAAGACAGACGAAGCCAAAGGAATAATCATAACCCCACTTAGGCCAACACAACCATGGTTCCCGATATTGATGTCAATTCTAGTAGAGAAACCTCGACTATTGCCGAACGAAAAAGATCTTCTTCTCTTACCAAACTCAAATACAAGACACCCACTGTCTCAAAAATTAATCCTTGTCGCATGCAAAGTGTCAGGAAACTCTATAGACACCGGGAATTTAAAGCTACCGATATTATCATGTCAGCTTAGAGAAACTCAACAAAATGCCAGTACAAAGTCCATATTAAGAGATGGTTACAGTACTGCAGTGGCCGGGAGATTAATCCAGTTTCAGTTTCTATAAACGATGTGATTGAATTCCTAACAACAGAATACAACAAGGGTTTAGGTTATAACTCATTAAATACAGCCAGGTCGGCGATAACATCATTATGAATTATAATTGACAATTATCAAGCAGGGATGAATCCTATTGTAGTGAAATTCATCAAATGTGTTTTTAATTTGCGGCCACCAGTACCTAAATACTGTTGTACTTGGGACGTACATAAAGTACTTAATTACCTAAAGACACTTTCACATGTAAAATTAATCTCTCTAAATAATTTAACATTTAAATTGGTTATGTTGATTGCCCTGACAAATGCAGCCAGAATTCAAACAGTTCAATTGTTATCAGTTAATACTTTGAAGAAGTTACGTTCAAAGTTCGTTGTTCACTTCGATGGCCTCTTGAAGCAACGTCGTCCAAGTTGTAATCAAAGTTATATTGAACGTGAAGCAGATCTTCCAGACAGGAGATTATGCGTATATACAGTGATTAAAGAATATTTAGTTCGTACTAAACCAGCAAGGATTGGTGACAATAATAGACTGCTTATAAGTTACATTAAGCCCTACAAACCGGTATCAAGGGATACAGTCAGCCGATGGATAAAAACTGTAATGATTCGCTCAGGAATAGATGTTTCACATTTCGGTCCACATTGTGTTGAAGCCGCAGCGACATCAAAAGCTTACATGAATAATGTTCCAATTAGTGTTATATTGAAAACTGCGGGATGGTCTAACAGTAGTACATTCGCCAAATTCTATAAGAAGGACATTGCCGGGGATAGTAACAAGGATTTCAGCTCAGCTGTGCTGGCAACCAAGGATTGAGGCACTGTTCAGGTAGTAATGTATAACCATAATCACCTTTGAAATCTCATTTCGTCCCGTAGTTAATTCGTACGAAATAGAATTGTTGAATTAAACGAGACTTACCTGTAAGTTGAAGTTCAATTGTAATTTTATGAGTAGTAGAAGTAAGGAGGGATGAAATGCCACCCACCCACCCAACTACAATGAAGAATAAGTACAAAAACAACACTATATAAATGCGATGCATTTGATTTCATAAATGGATAATGGTTCATAAATCCTTTAAAAACTGATGCGCATGCGCGGAACACTATCTCATTTCATCCCTCCTTACTTCTACTACTCATAGAATTACAATTGAACTTCAACTTACAGGTAAGTCTCGTTTAATTCTAGAATATCATCTGGGTTTTTTTTAAATCAGAATATAGTAAGCACATCAAGGGAAATAACTATTATATTCTCTGTATATTCTCAGTAAGGTTAACTTTGTATAACCCAAGCACTATTATAATGCAAGCTGATAAGTGAGTTAAACATGAAGCAAGCTGAAACAAATGAAGGTTTAACAAGTCTGACAATGGTGAAAGCTTTAGGTGATCTCAAAAAGAAAGGATTACAAAAGCAGCAAGACTTTCCTTCACCACTTTATCTTGTTACCTTGGAAGCCCTTTATGGGTATCTACCATCTAGGAATTATCTGACATGGACGCTACACCAGTAGATATCCTTATAATGGCAGCATTGTTACATGACAGAGGGGTGGATGGGGCCAAACTGGCAGCTTTCTTTGAAAATGGGTACAATTTCTGAAATCATTTTTGCAGTGAAATGTTACTGCCTGGATGGCACCATTGATATCATACCTTAGATGCACTGTAGGAATAATATTCACTGGAAGAGTTCTCTGACATTGATCCACTGTCTGTAGATATGTTTATAATGGCGGCACGGTCGCATGACATTGGTGCAGAGGTGTTGACGCTTGCTGCTTTCTTCAACAGGGGTAAGAAGCTCTGCAACAAAGGTGTTAAGATTTCTTGGTTGAATATCTGACCACTGCTCAATATTTCCTAAAGATAACTGACATCATACAGAACACCTCACTATGTGCATTAATTTGATCCCTATAGCCTGCAGAGGAAAACCCTCCAGCAGTGAAATACTGTGTTGGAAATAGGTAAACATGAGAATGAAGATGTCATCTTTTTTAATTTTAAATGGACCTCTGACAATGATTTTACTCATATTAAACGTGTACACAAGGAATTCCAAAAAACCTATATTTTATGGCAACGAAACTTGTACTCTGCATATTTATGGACAGATTTTAAAGCAGTAAGCTACATTTGTATTTGGCAATATATTGTTACCATGTGTGTTCTCAATCAAGCTCCAAACAGTCAAATTATCAACATACTACATTATACATAACTGAACACGTGTGAGCCTATACATTCTAAAGACTGTGATGGTTAAGAAGACAAAACCACTGGCAGATTAAAGGAGACATCATGTTATACATTTCTATTACTGTTTTAAAAATTGAAAGTCACATTNACTATATATACCATACTCTCAAAACCTATATATAATTTGCTTTGATTAATAGATATGCTTTCTCCAAGTCAAATAAGATATATCCAGGCTTAATAACTCCACCTAAATGTACAAATATATCAAAATTGCAACAGCATGCTTGTTGCATCGAGGACTGAATTCAGATAAACAAAAGCTGTGTTTGTGAAACACAATGCCCTCTACTACACAGCAGCTATTTAAGAGAAAATTGTCAAGTACAAGGCCCGTTACGTCGTAAAAAGCCAATGGATCAGAATGAACCTTGAACTTGATCTGTAAGTCATGTAGGTTGTCATGTTAGTCACACACCAAAAATCAGGTATATATTTTAAAATAACTCCGGAAACGTAATGATGGACAGAAAGACGGATGGACGGACAGACAGTCCAACTGCTATATGCCACCATATCAGGGGCATACAAATAATATTCATTTCTATTCTGAATAATGAATAAATTTGACAAACCTTAACAACCATGAGTGGCCCAATGGCATTGGTTTCGTATAGTTTGGCCATATTTTCACGAGTGACCTTATATAAGCCTACATGGCTAAAGATTGCAGCATTGTTGATAAGGAGATTCAATCCCTCGCCTTGTACTTTCGACTCCACAAACACCTTTGAATTATCGATGGAAGATTGATCACACACATCTGCAATGAGGATTAAAAAAAACATTAAGCTGTTATAAGTCTGTTATACCGGTAATAAAGATAAATCTCAGTCAAAAAGTCGGGAACCTTTATCATCAATAACTGTAGCTACACAAACTTCAGTAGATGAAAATGAATAAATTGAGGTACATTTGGAATATAAAACGTCTGTATCTATAGCAAATGCCAATGTTCCCCAGGATTACGATGTAGCTGAGCTACAACAGGCTGATCAATTTTGTAAGGAACTTATTGATGTTCTTGAAAATTCAAATTACCCAGATGATAATAAAAGAGCTCGAAATTAGAGTTTCTTCAAAGATGAATTTGTTGTTAAGGACGGAGTTCTATATAACCTGTTCACTCCTCGATTTAAAAATGTTTCAAAATTAGAATCAGATGGTGGGGACCGAATGATTTTTCAAGTTGTAGTTCCACAATGTTTACATCAAAATATCTTAGGCAGTTATCACGATTGCATGGCAGGAGGTGGTCATTCTGAAATTAAAAGGACATTTGCTTCCTTGCGATTGAAGTATTATTGGCAACGAATGTATCAGAAACTATGTGATTATATAGGAACCTGTGAGGTCTGTCAAAAATGCAAGGTTGATCGAAAAGGCAAGTCTGTCCCTCTTACTCTAATTCCAGTAGTTGGTACCTTTGAAAGGGTTCACACTGATATCTTGGGTCCTTTACCACAAACCCGGGAAGGTTTTCAATACATTCTTCTTGTAGTAGATAGTTCCAGTAAATGTACTGAAGGATTTCCCTTGAGAAGTCAGGAGGCTAGCGAAATAGCAGATTTACTCTTTAAGGAAATCATTTGTCGGTATGGGGATCCTAAAGTGCTTGTTTCTGACAGAGGAAGAAACTTTATGCCAAAACTAATCAGTGCTCTTTGTGAGATGTTTGACATCACTCGTCAGCATACAAGCAGCTACCATCCACAGTCTAACTCAACTGTTCAGAGAACCATTAGTACTTCGGCCCAAATTCTCATGTGCTATGTAGACAAGAATCAAAAAGATTGGGTTCAGTTTCTCCCGTGTGCCTTAATAACTTTAAGATCAAAGCCATGTACATAAAACACTGGATATAGTCCTTTTCAGATGCTATTTGGCCGTGAAATGACCCTTCCTATTGACAAAGCTTTAGTTCCAATAACCACCTTGCCTCAATCAACTCAAGGCTATCTTAATGAGCTCAATGCCAGACTGAAATTTGTAGCAGATGATGCCACTTTCAACCAAAATGCTATCCAACAAAAGTCTAAAAAGCGTCATAATGCCAAATAAAAAACACCAAGTTATTCTTTTGGTGATCAAGTTCTTCTCCATCAAGAGAAAACTGAAATTGGACATTCCTCAGAATTAACTAAGAAATGGACAGGGCCATATCAAATAATAGGTTTTGGACGTGAAAACACATATACATATACAATTCAGCTAATAGCAAATAATAAGTTGCATAAGTCACTTGTAAGTGCTCCTAGATTAAAGCCATATAAACAAAGAATTCAGGGTTGTCCCTCAATCAAAAAGAATGAAATTCCTACTCAAGTGGATGAACAAGACATCCATCAATCTCAGGAAACAGGTTCTGGCTCCAGTACAGATGTTGTTAAACCACGTATAAAACCTGGTGATGATGGTTAACCATCTGCACTGGAACCCAATGAGAAAACTAAATCTGAGGATAAAATAATCATTATAAAATCAGATGATATAAAAATAATTGTAGATGCTAAACGCCAGGGAAACATACAATGGTATAAAGTTGATGCATCTACAGGTTAACCAGAGTGGGTAAAACAGGACATTGTTCCCCCACATTTGATAACTTCATATTTAAAAACGCGCACTAAAAATGGCACAGCGCGTAAGAAGAAAAAACCCAGTTATCTCTGTCATGAGAACTGTTAAGAGTTATTGCAGTAGACGCTTCAGTTATTGAGACCAAGAATCCTAATTCAGATGATCATCAACTACTATAAACTAAAGGTTTACCCACAGTCCGGCCGTCTGTCCTTGTGTCCGTCTGAAACTGGATTCTGCTGTTACTCAAAAAGTACTTTAGTTAGGTTGATGAAATTCGAAATGTGGATAGATGGCCATATGAGGAATATACACATTATATCAGTTTTTGTTTTTTAATTGTAGTTGCTATGGTTACAGAAATACACATACAATTGAAAACTAAAACCTGCATCCTACCATGCTTGTAAAGTACTAAAGCCCAGTGTACCATACTTTGATTGATTGATTTATTTATTTCAATATACAATGTCAGTATACATGGCAATACAAGTATAACACACACATGTACTTAAGTAAGAAAGAAACATGCATGAATTAACAAATACATAAGTGAAGCCATGACAACCATCATTATATATCAAGGATGACACAAAAAGGCATTTGAACAACACTTATTTCCATTGTGGTCCTTGAGATATAGTTTTGTGTGACATAGGAAACCATAATTAGATAGAAGTATATAACACAGTTTTGAGCACCTACAACAAGTCAACTTTAAGAAAGGCAACTGTAAATAACACTTCTATGTTACACCTAGTTAGAAATTATCCAGTTTTAAAATATTAAAACTTAGTACCTTTAACTTTTCTAAAATAATGCTAAGAACGACATGTTTTTAGCTTTTAAAGTTTTAAAGCTTGTAAAAGTTAAGTGACAACAAGCAATTAACGATTAATCTGAGCAAAATACAGACAAAAACATATTTAACACAAGAAAATAAGAAAAAGGATGGTTAAGAATCAAGTAGACTAATAAGATGTTCCTTAGAACTGATCGAACTTGAAGTTATTATATGTTACAGAGTCTCTAATATTCTATGGCAAGTTATCCCACAAAGTGCATCCCCTGTAGGAAAATGACCTTTTACCAAACACTTTTACCTTAGGGATTGAGTAACGGCTACACTCAATAAAGTAGAAGGGATTCTCGTCACATTTAACAGGGTCTGTACATTTAACAGCCTTGGCTATGAACCTAGTTTTGTGTTTATGAACAGAGATAGCTAAGGTAAAATTTTCCTTCATATATGATAGAGCAGAATTAGTATTGATATTAAAGACATGACAAATGGTTTTAAAATCAACTCAACTAGCAACTGGAAACCAATTCAAAAGGGCAATTTGCTCTTATTGAGATACTATTATTACTGTGACAACATTAGTCTGGCAGGGAACTGCTGTTTTGTCTGTGACAAAATAAAGCTTCAGTTATCTAAAAATCTCACTTATCATAATTGTAATATGAAGTCAAGATGAAACATAAACAGAATGGGAATTATGCAAATTGACTATTCCAGCACCCTTGTTTTCACCCTAGATGAGAAGAGATGTGGATAAACTGTATTGACAGTGTAGTGAAGTTAAGCAATATCAGCAGACATATGGATTGTTAGAGCATCAAATTATGACAATAAATCATAAAATGGTAGAATCATACCTAACTTTAGTACATGAACTGATGGATTTCCGCTTGCCACCCCTTTTAACTCCTGAAAATACACTAAACAGTTTTAATGTAATACAGTTTCACAACATAAACCTTAGAAAGGACCCTGCTCTTTACCAGGGCATGAACTTATTATTCATGGTAGATTATAAATCTATATAAGTACTGATCTCGAACCGTACCTGATCTCGAACCTTTTGCTAACTCGCGATTTATATACAAACGCTATGCATAATGCTTATTACGTTATCAAATTATGTGAGCCGGTGCTGTGGTAAACACTTCAGATGTAACTTGCGAAAGTGTCCGTTAAATGCGTCAAAAACAGTTATTTACCAATCACTATATTGTAAACAATGCGATTTCTTTGGAGAAATTAACTTCTTTTTGTATTGCAAAAGTATGAACTTGCTCCACCCATATAACATACATTTATAAAAAGGAATTTACACTGGCAGGAAGTCGCTTGTCGTCTGCATCGACATGTCACGTGACGATCATGTGACACGTCACATTGTTGTTATATTTAGCAGATAGTCTTTACAGGTCGTTTCAAAAGGTCCAGTCATTTTGTGCACTATTTATTCATACAATTGGTTGTTTTTATGTGGGGTTTTTTCAGCCCAAGCCATTAAAGCGACCAATCAATCGAAGAGTGAAATATGAAGCCTTTTCATCATCATCATTATATAATGCATACAATTTGGTAAAAAAAACAGGAATGCCAATTAAAAAAGCATCCATGCAGTATGGGGTCCCACATTCAACTCTTCGTGACTGGGTGAACGGCCTGGTTGATCCAGAAACATTAAAACCAGGCCCTGCTCCACTTTTCAGTTTAGAAGAGAAGGCCAAATTTGTGGAGCATATGAAAACTATGTCTAACCTTGAATACGGCTACACAGTAACTGAAATTGTGGACAAAGCTATCAACTTAGGCAGAATATCACCAGATAAGGCCTTCACCGTGAGATGGTTCAAAGGTTTTAAACAAAGTTGGCCCGAGTTAAAGGTTGTGAGATCATTGTCTAACTACCGGGCAGAGGCAACAACACAGTCGGCTGTTGATAAATATTTCAATAACTTGCAAGCTGTCATCGATGCCAATAATTTGATGGACAAGCCCCACTGCATATATAATTTAGATGAAAAGGGTATACAAACCGAACATACACCTCCCTATGTTGTCACCACTAATGCGAACACTCCTGCAATTACGTCATCTCGCGCTTCGATTACCACTATTATTGGCTGTGGAAATGCGCTTGGTACCCTTATCCCGTTATTTTTTGTATTTAAGGGTAAGCGAATGAATACTGACCTGTTAGATGGATCAACCTCTGGTTCTGCTGGATTTGTTTCTGACAGTGGTTGGTCTAATTCTGAAGTGTAATTGAATTATATGGAAAATCACTTCATCAAGTACATACAGCGAGAAGACCCAAGACAACCTGTGCTAGTCATCTTAGATGAACATAAAAGTCACTTAAATGTGCCCATGTTGCAGTTTGCAAAAAAACACAACATCATTATGTTCATTTTGCCTGCCCATACCAGTCATCTATTACAACCACTGGACGTTGATTGTTTTGGACCCTCGCAGAAAATGTACAACAGCCGATGTCATAAATTTATGCGAGAAAAGCCATCATCAAAAATCACTCGTTTCAATGTTGCTGCTCTTTGCTCAAAATCATATGTAACTGCCTTATCAAATGACAATCTGAGATCAGCATTCAAGAAAACTGGGATATTCCCGAATATGGATCCGAATGTTATAAAACGTGACCAGTTTGCTCCTTCTGAACCCTATTTAACCCCTGAACCTACAAATAATGAAACTTCAGAGCTTGAAAATGAACATGAACATACGGCAGATGCATTCTTTCAATTAGCTGAAAATGTGATTGAACAGAAAAAACAATTCAACCAAAATTAAACAAAATAAAAATAAAAATAAAATCAAGCAATTTTGTATCGGGAAACGTTGTAAATCCACATGTAGAGGAGATCTATCAGGGAGAATGCAGAGCCAAAATTAAATGAACAGCAAATCAGCAACAAAAAGAAAGGCAAATGAAACAAAAAAGGCTTGTAACAAAAAAAAAACAAAAAAACAAAAGCAGCTAAATCAACAGTGAAGCAGGTCAGTGAAGCAACACAAGAGCCGCTTCCGGGTCCTTCACACACCAACCTTGTTCATGATACAAGTTCAAGTTCTGCTGAAGAAACAACGGATGAAGACAAATGCTGTGTCTGTAACCGGTTCCAGCCCAGTGAACTCACCAACTATGTCTCATTGGTGTTCACCAAATGGCCCCAGTGCTGTGCAACACATTGTTTTCATGGGGTGCACTTATAGTACTGTTGTCCACAAACAGTGATTTGTCTTCATGAAACTTTCATTTGCCCATGTCACAAAACTTGAGAGTCGACTATTTTATATTTTTTGATTAATTAAATAATGTTGTACATGTTTTAAGAACATGTTTACAGAAGTTGACTGCTTTTTGTTTGCCACTAGTAACTGCATTTTTTCTTTGGGTTCTATAGATATACTTGGGTTCGAGATTAGGTAAGTTTTGTTTACACCGCCATGACAGTTTTAACATATGGGTGACAACAATTTATGATTGTTTTTTCTTCCATTTGTCATACTTTGTGCCAATTTAAATTAATAGATTGAGGTATATATTATTAAAATATTAAAATTTGTTGCCATTTATTTTTTTTATTCAGTACACATGTTTGTAGGAGATGTTGAAGTCTTAGTGGTTCGAGATCCGGTACTTCCACGCTAACATATAATAATATTTTACTACTGGGACGAAACAGATACCCCTTCTCAAGACAAATATCAGTGGCACGAAACGGCAGGGGAACGAAACGTCCATAAACCCTCAATTAAAATACCTCCGCTGTGTCCGGTTGCCTGCAACAAGCAAAAATATACTTTGGTGGTGACTTGAGTAGAAGAAACTGTTTTACGAACTCCAGACCAATCCCTCTGTTGGCACCCGTAATCAGAACACTCTTTGGGGCCAACATTATGACTTAAGTTATGTACGTCCGCGTACTATTTCTTGAACTTTTTGGATTTCGTTTTTTGTTTCGGTATTTCCAGTAACACGCGGTTAGATTAAACTAACTTCTTTGATGGGACAACTTCACGAAAACCACAGAAAAGCAAGGCAACAGCTGGTAATGTCGAACAAATCATCAAGGCAAGATTTTCCATTAATAAACGTCAAGCATGTCATGGTTTTTCATATTAAATTCTTAATCAATTATTAATTCAACTAGAGATGTACTGGTATGAAACCCAGGTAATTATCGCGTGTATCGGTGTCTTACACTGAGCACGTAAAAGAACCAATGGATCTATTCGCAAAGAGCTAGGGTATCGCACCCGGACTCCTTGTATCTCAATACTGTCTCTTCTGCTTGCTATCTCTTCAGCAAAACCAAAGGACCCCATTGGAAATAAGTGCTTGCACTTTCATGGGTTATCATTGACTGCAAGGTCAAAAGAAATTACATACATACATACATACAGACATACAGACATACATACAGACAGACATACAGACAGACAGACAGACAGACAGACAGGCAGGCAGGCAGGCAGGCAGGCAGGCAGGCAGGCAGGCAGGCAGGCAGGCAGGCAGGCAGGCAGGCAGGCAGGCAGGCAGGCAGGCAGGCAGGCAGGCAGGCAGGCAGGCAGGCAGGCAGGCAGGCAGGCAGGCAGGCAGGCAGGCAGGCAGGCAGGCAGGCAGGCAGGCAGGCAGGCAGGCAGGCAGGCAGGCAGGCAGGCAGGCAGGCAGGCAGGCAGGCAGGCAGGCAGGCAGGCAGGCAGGCAGGCAGGCAGGCAGGCAGGCAGGCAGGCAGGCAGGCAGGCAGGCAGGCAGGCAGGCAGGCAGGCAGGCAGGCAGGCAGGCAGGCAGGCAGGCAGGCAGGCAGGCAGGCAGGCAGGCAGGCAGGCAGGCAGGCAGGCAGGCAGGCAGGCAGGCAGGCAGGCAGGCAGGCAGGCAGGCAGGCAGGCAGGCAGGCAGGCAGGCAGGCAGGCAGGCAGGCAGGCAGGCAGGCAGGCAGGCAG